>JAVXUO010002753.1:0-73796 GCA_033065855.1 Escallonia rubra | reverse complement strand
TAACATACATAATGTAGTCACCGTTAATAATGTGATACATAGATTTAATAAACGAATTGTAAGTCAGCATTTTTAAATAAGACATCACTACCACCAAACTGGTTATATCCCATATATAAGTATTTAAGGGAAAAAAACTATTTATTACAGATTTATTGTTGAAAAATTCGTGTTATAATTGTCGCAATATTTGTAAACCTTATGAATATCAATTGTACAATGTTTAAACTCTATGCTACAGACATATTTATGTATTAGGCTTTGATTTTGACTATTAAAACCTTGATTAGATTGTCATGCGTGCAATTCTTGCGTAATATTTGCATACGCATATATGTTTGCTTTAGTTCCTTTGAACTGTAAGTTGAAAGAATATTGAGTAGATTGTGTTACAGTACCGCTTGACGATGTAAAAGAAAAGCTTAAAGAACGTAAAAATCTAGCGACGGCACTGTAACACAATCTACTCATTATTCTTTAAACTTACAGTTCAGAGGAATTAAAGCAAACATATATACCTATACAAATATACTGCAACAGTTGCATGACTATCTAATCAAGACTGCAATTTTAAAATTGTATGAGGAGCAAAAAATAAACTGGATGTCATGTTCGTATCTTAATAAATTGGTAATTTCTTGAAACAATAATTCATGAAAAAGATAAGAATGGACTATGACATTTACGATTCCAAAGATACAGAACTCTTAACCTAGCTTTTGAAGCTAAGAGACTTGGTTTTGAAATGTTATAGGTTGAACCACTAAAAAAACTTAATAATAATATAATCTTGACAAGTTACTTGAAGTTTTTACAAATAAAGTATTAAAAATTTCTTACCGACAATTATAGTTTTAGCAAAAGTAGATTTGTTTTTCCATAAGATGTTAATCTCTTTTTGTTTCTTGAATGTGGTATGTATTGATACGCTTTTGTAACTTTTTGAAATATTTTATTAACTTGCTCAAGCTTGATTCAGGATTCTGAACTATAATATCTAATAACTGAGGCGAGAAATGCAATTACGGCTCATGACACCTTTTGCATTGTGTTTCTAATATAATAATAGTTATAAAAATTAATGTTAAACATATTAATGTTGCTAAAGATCTCCAAACATTATTTTGAATGGGATCCTTAATTTTGTAATTAATTAAATCGGCAAATATAGTAAACATTTAAATAATAAGCCTTATGCAATTCAAAAATTAATTCGAATCATTCAAAATTTTCTAGCCAATATAATAACCTAATATGACTTTATTTGAAATTAGATATTGAAAGCTCTCTGACATGAAATATTAACCTGTAAAACAAAAATTACTTAAGAGATTTAATAAGAAAATTAGGTACTATTTCAAATTCTTATTTAAGTTTTCTGTAAATTCAATATGATGTAACTAAATATGTTGGTTAAAAGTTTTGGTCAATAACTTCCTTACTCTAAGGTTTGCGCTATCCTATTTAGTTGTGATGGTTAAATGCAAAAATACCATAATATGCAGATTCTATATGAGATATAACAAAGAAATACCATAAATTTAAAACCTTAATTATGAGAGCATTTCTTAAATTCAACTAATTTTATGTTGGAAAAGTTTTGAACCATTTTTTTTTTGTGGTATATTTATTGTGAGTAACTAAACTCTTAAGCATTCTAAATTTTGTATTAGCAATATACCATTTATGATTTTATGTTAACTTTTATACTTCTGAATAAAATTGCATATAAAATCTAAAAAGATATTAGTTATATTGTGATGAATGTAGACTAAAACTTAGATTGAAAACCTTATTATATTTGAAGATAAATCTTACTTAGTAAGCATGCTTATTGTATACTTTGTGAAATCTTGGTTAAATTTTGTTCAACAATTTCCATATTACGAGATTTTGAGCTATCTGTGAAGTCATGTTTGTTAAATTTTATATAATTATCTCATGCACTGATTACTCTATTCTCAGTATTCTTCGTTGGTGGATTACATTTGTTTCTGAAAATGGCACATCATCCTTACTTAATTAGTCGTGTTGATTAACTTTTAGGAATAACTTGCTATGAACAAATATATGGACCAAAATTTTCTATACCAAAATTAAACTAATATGTAATTAACGTTATGGACAGCACATTCAAGGTACAAATTATTTTTAAAAGATGCTTAGAAAATAATAAAAATATCTTGTGCAATAGCAAATTGATCTCAATATGACTTCAACGTATTTTTATCAATATTTTTTTTTTTTGTTTACTAAATGAACTTTTGATTTTTGTCCATCTATATAGTTACCAAATCAGAATTAACAAATATGCACAAGGACATTGCTTATTGATATTTCACCAAAAGGGTTAATTTATTTTATTACAACAAAGTGCAAGCCAAAAACTAAAGTAACTATCTTTTATGAAATAACCATATAATAAATAATAAAATTGTGCAATATATTTTATTATGCATTTCAAAACTACTAAAATAAATTACTGTTAATAAACGTCTCGTGCTTGGCACGGGATTCTGGGCTAGTTAAATGACAGTAACAGCAGCATCATATGCAATGCAAGACATTCATTGTCACGCATTTCAGTCAACTCCATCGACATGGATTTAAGGAAGAACAGTAAAAGCAGATACGTTTATACCCTTCTCCTGGATATAATCCAGGGTGCATCAAAGATGTCAAAAAGTGATATGAAAGAGCAGTTTTTATAGACTATAAAATAATCCAGGGTGTGAACATACAGTCTTATTCTGTCTTTACCTACTAGAAAGAGCAATTATTATAGACTATGACTCAAGGTGAGAATGATCGAAACAAGAACGTGCAATTGATAAAAACCATGTGAGACATGAGCGAGGGAAAAAATTGATATACCTGAGCCAAAAAGAGCAAACTCGATCATCTCTCCGCACATAGTTTAAAACTCACAAACAAATGGGGATACAAGAATGTAAGGATTGCAGATTACATTGATCATTGCAGTACACTCGATATAACTAGGTGATCAAGTGGACTCAATTTTAAGAATTGAAAAAGGAAAAAGAAATATAAAAGCATTGAGAATCAGAGAAAATTATCTATAGTAAACCCTAAGATCAAAATTAGGTCATGAAGAAACAACCTTCCTTTCCCGTACAATCGCCATAGAAGCTTCCATCTTTTTCTCAATAGCATGCAGTTCATCTATAGTCAGATGATCAGGTCTTCACGCACTCTTTGTCTGAAAAACTGTACCCTAATTTATCGAATAGCTCCTCATGTGGAAATAATTTCATCTGATTTTGCCACAATGACAAAATATGCCTACTCCAGAGACAAGACCTGATTTCAATGTGATCGAGGACAATGAAAGATGATCCACCCAGTTCAACAGACCTTCACTTTAACGAAGGAGGTGACATAATATAGAGTGGGCAAAAATATTTAATCATCTATGAACGCTAACTTTAAGTATGCTAGCTAAGGAAGTTTTTGAATCACACATACATTTTCAGGCAGACCAGTAAAAGTTAGTACCTGAAATACTTCATGGCATATTCATACTAAATCTAACACTCGCACATTAACAGGAATGAGAGGAAGTGTGTGGACAATGTTGTTGAAGAACCACCAGGTATGTCTACCCTTACAGCAGAACCAAACCTTAAAGAGGTCAATGAGAATGAAGATGGCCCACCCAACACAACAGACCTCAAGCGTAACGAAAGTGGTCAACCTAATGGTCGAGCCCCTGCAGCAGTAATCCACAATAGGGTGTTTTTGATGGCGATGATGGTCTTGGACTCTGAAAGATTATGCAATGCCCTGAAAAGTCACAATGTTCCGTTCGAAGAGAGAGACGTTAGACATAAAATGCTTGCGGGGGAGTTAGAAAGTTTGACAGGGCAGCTAATCAATAGAATAAAGTTACCGGTGTTGTTCGTGAACGGGAGGTATATAGGCGGACTGGAAGACTTTAATCGTCTGATGAATGCAGGTGGACAGGAGATCATGCCAAATCGTCAACATAGGCATGGAAATCAGTTAACGTCAGCTCACGTCGTCAGAAAGAAGGACCTACTGAACAACTACCAAAAGATGTGCCCCCCACGTGGTGAAGGAAGGGTAGTTCACTTCCGACATTCGAGGACAAAGAACAACAAAGGCGAATGGTAGAGGATATAAATAAAATATTAAAATTACTTGGTTTTTGGAGGCCGCAGTTTTAGAAAAATTACTTGGTTTCTGGAGGTAGCATCAATAACTAATTATTCGATTATGTGTATCGTATGGGAAATTTTCCTTAGAATCAGTATAGAGCACGTGGATACAGTCGAGAGTAATATTTGAGATTATATATATATATATATATATATATATATATTTTTTTTGGATCAAGATAATGTAATTCAATTGTGTTCTTATTTCTTTTATGACTTGTTTTAGAATAAATATATACTTGATGTTCCTAATCGTAATCAGTTCAATGTTTAGAAATATTCTTTGTAAGCTTCTAGATTGAAGAAATGTTTAATGGTACAGCTGAAAATAAAACCAAATGGAGAAATTAAAAGATTGAATGTACGTCTTTGTTATTGTAATCTGTTCAATTGGTTTATGGTTAAGTTTTGTAATTTTCAAAACCGGGTGCTTTGCATTTCATCAATAAGAAATGCAAAAACACCCGGTCTTCAACTGTAATAACCGCACATCTTTTCAGTTCAAATTAGCACCGTATCTAAGCCTTGTTTTTTTTATGCATATAACCCCTTTTCGTTTTTTTTTCCAACAATATTTTGTTTCTTAATTTTTTTTCTCACGTATTTCAGTTTCTTTATTTTGTTTTTGTTTTTCAGTTTTTCAATTAGTTAATTATTTGCTAACCTAAAAATGCAAGGAAAAAAATTGCAGTTTTCATTAACCAGTTCAATGTCTAATGTTTATTTTATTTTAACCAAATTAAAAAGAGAATAATAAAGGAATTTATTTGTTCTATTTTTCTTTCTCATCACACTTTTCATTTTTCAATGTATAGAATAGATTCATTATCCAATGTTCTTTTAATTTCATCAAAATTTAAAAGGGAGTAGTAAAAGAAGGGTAAACATAGAATTGACGTAATTAACGGAGGACATAATCGTTCAAAAATGATTTACAACATTCATACTTTTATAGGTAATATAGATATAGATATAGACACAATCACACACAAAAACACATTTTTCGCAACCACACATTTTGTTTCCCAATGTAATAATGTAGGTGTAGATTAATTTTATGACCTAATGTTCCTTATACGCATTACAAAAAACCGAATTAGGGAAGGGTAGGTTTGTCACTGGAATAACTAACAGAGGTTAAATCGGAAATAAATACAAAATTAGTAATTGATAATAGTATTTATGAAAAGATAGGATAATAATAGCATTTATGAAAGGGTAGGATTGTTATTGGAGTGATTAACGACGGACAAAAATAAAATAAAATGAGTTAAAAGATTCATACTTTTATAGGTAATAAAGATATAGATACAAGGGACAACCCGCTTTTTGAAGTTCTCTATTGAACTTGTTAACGTCATTGGAGATGGTTACAATTAATGCTACGTAAGGATAAGTGGTTCTATAATAGGGAAAGGCTAACACACTACTAGAAACTGCCCCTTTAGCGACCGCTTTTTAGCGGTCGCTAAAAAGGAAATGTGGTCACTAAACCATTTTAGCAACCGTAAAAAAGGGTCGCTAAAACGGTCGTTAGAGGCCAGGTCGCTAAACTTTAGCGACCACATTTAATTATTGGTCACTAAATTTAGCGACCGCACTGACCAAATTTAGCAACTGCTCAAGCGGCCACTAAATTTTTTTTAAATATAAATTGGTCTTTTATTTAGCGACTGTTTTTTCTAATTTAGCGACTGATATTCGGGTCGCTAAAAACTTAAGTTAGCGACCACATTTTATAATTTAGCGCCTGCCATTGCGGTTGCTAAATATATTTTTTTAAATTTAAAATATTTTATTTAGTGACCGCATTTATCCAGTTTAGCGACCGTGATGTGCGGTCGCTAAACCTGGGTTATGCTTTGAAAAACCAGGTCTATTTTGACCTCTTGTCCAAAACCAATTCAACCACCTGTCCCGCGTTTTTCAAAAGCCAATTCAACCACCTGTCTCGCTTTCATTCGAAAGTCAATTCAACCACCTGTCCCGCGTTTTTCAAAAGCCAATTCAACCACCTGTCCCGTATTCAATCAAACAACTTGTCCAAAACCAATATGTGACACATCCAAAAACAAGTCCAATAGCCATATCAATACGTCAATCCCAAACCAAGCACATCAACAAAGCTTTACATCATCAAACTATAAACACAGGTCATTAAAATCACGTCAAAGTGACAAAGAAAAACGTCAACTCTCAGATATATACACAGTCTTCAACCAAAATTAGAGAAATGAGTTAAGTATACGTTCATGAGATACACAACTACAATCAATACATACACTACAAGAAACTGCCCCTTTAGCGACCGCCGTGTGAAGTCCCTAAAGGGGCAGCGACAGCCCCTAAACCGTTTTAGCGACCGCATTTAGCGGTCGCTAAAATGGTCGCTATATGTTAGCTCCCTAAAGTTGAGTGACCACATTTCCTAATCAATCGTTAAATTTAGTGACCACGTTGACTATATTTAGCGACCGTTTTACGGTCGCTAAATATTTTTTTTAATTTAGATAATATTTTAATTCGCGACCTATTTAGAGACCGCGTTTTGCAGTCGCTAATTATTTTTTTTATTTTGAAATATTAGATTAGCGACCGCATTTATTCTGATTAGTGACCGCGATGTGCGGTCGCTAAACCTGAGTTTTTCAAAAAAGAAATTTAGGTCCAAGAACCTGTCCACATCCTGTCTAAAACCAGTCCGAAAACCAATGCCAATCCAATAGCAATCTCAATCCAATCAAAGGTTAAATCGGTCCAAAAATTGATTTAACCTTGGTTGAAACGGTTTTGAATGAATGTGTTTAAAGCTTTCAACGCATTCATTCAATACCGATTCAACCCCCTGTCGCGCATTCGTTCAAATAACTTGTCCAAAAGCTATCTACTCTACACAATAAGACATAAGTGTCGCATTCATCAAACTATATATAAACATATGCATTAAAATTAATAAAATTTGGATTGAACCAAAATTTGAAAAACGAGTCAAGTATATGAACTCAAAGTTAAGCTACACATGCAAGTCAATACATAACCCAACCCCTATCACTAGCCGGCAGACCGACCAACCCCGTCATCATCTTCTTCATTCCTCGATGAAGGCATGTTCGATCCAACAATGTCCTCGCCGCCCTAAGAATCACTGGCACTAGGACCAATATCGCTCTGCACGAAGCCATACAAATGATTCAACATAATATATATAAATCAAGATCACAAGTAGAATGACCAAAATACATAACTACTTGAGAAAATTTGTATTACCTGAAGTCTGCGCCCGGGCAAAAGAAAACTGCCTTGGATCATCATCTGAAGTCTTTCATCAAATAATATGGCGAAGCGCTCTTTCTCCGTCACTTCAACCCGAGGACCCTAGAATTGGTCACGCCTGACGACTGAGCTCTGCCAGCTAGCAACGAACGTGCGGATTGACAAGGGTGGCCGAGCATACGGTCCTTCTTAGAACCCCCCGTAGCTTCTGACCACAAAGAGACCTTGTCCACTGTCTGGCTATCGTCTGCCTGGGAGTTGGCCTGAACTTTTTCTCTTTATGAACTCTGTATAAGAAAACAACGTAAATGTTAGAGGAATGCTACTGGCCGCAACCAATAAGGATACAATAGGAATACAAGAGTTGTGTGCTCACCGCAAACTGCTCCGTACTCTCAGACACCCACTTCCCATCACTGTTTTGGTGTGTGCACTTAAACTGGCGAAGCATCGTAGGGGGGCTTCTCTAAGGGTCCTCTTCTATCAACCTCAGCTCGTGCATGGAAAATGGACGGGAACCAGCACTATGCTTCATCTTCTTCTCGCTGTGAGCCATATTCTTGCCTCGCTCACTCAGCTTCACCCAGTCAGCTGTACACCAATGGTCCACCAGCTGCCCCCACATGGCTTTGGAGAAGTACTCGCAGTTGTGGTCCCTAGCAATATATATATCTGTCGAACCCACCTGAGCTATATATATATATATATATATAATTTTTATTAATTTTTTTTACAACAAATATATTTCAATTCGACACGAAACTAATATTATCTCACCATGTACTGAAGCTACTGATGACGACATCGGCTGCTCATCAGTAGTCGCGTCACCAATCCTGGGAAAAGGGGCTGACTGTGCCAAAGCAGCTCCGCGACGGCCGCCTCCACGACCTCGGGGTGCACTGTATCTCGGCATATCTACAAAAAGTGGAAGTGCAAAAGTTAATTGAGTCTAATTAGTTCGCTTGAATAATAAACAACTTAAGCGCAAAAGTAAATCAATTACAATGTAGTTCGCACGAATAATAAACAACTTAAGTGTAAAAGTTAGTACGCTAACAATGTGGCCTGGCTGAGTATAAAAGGAAACTCAATTTAAATAGTCAATCATCATCAATAATAGACGATTCAATTTAAATAATAAACACCACAAGTGCAAAAGTACATTGATAAGAATGTTTTTGCTTTACACAGTCAATCACTATCACTAATAGACAACGAAACGTCTTCCTCATCCTCGTCATCTTCATCCCCTTCATCTTCATCGTCATCAACTTCTTCCTCAGAATCGTCGTCATCATCATCATCATCACAGAGGGCTTTAGTATCGACCTCTTCTCCAGCATGGCCTAAATCGCAAAGAGGCTCATCAATAAAATTGTTATTCTCTTGAAGCTGTATCACTATGAGAGCATCATTCTCTTGGTACATCTCAACGAACACATCATCATCAACAAAGCCTCTTTTGGTATTGATAACAGTATGTCAATTTGGGTCCTTCCTTGTCACACCCTTTGCATAGAAGACATGTGTTGCTTGAGCTGTAAATACAAATGGTTCGTACGATCCGAGCTTTGACCTCATATTCACTACAAGAAAACACATTTTTAGCGACGGAGTTTTACCAACGGACAAAAATCCGTCGGTAAAACTAGTTTAACCGACGGATTTTACAGTCGGTAAAAGTCTGTCGTTAAAAACTTATTACCGACGCAGTTAGTGTCGGCAAAAGTTTTTGCTGACAACATTTTTGCGGTGGTCTTTTAGCGACGGAATTATCGCCGCGAAAACTTTTTTACAAAATTAATTTTTTCGAGAGGTTAAAAAAATTGTTTTAGCGACGTTTTTGATCCGTCGATAAATATCGTGATTTATCGAAGGACTTTTAGCGACGGATTTGTCCCGTCGCTAAAAGTTCTCGATTAAAACAAACAGATCTTCCTTTCTTTCTCTTCCCCCGTTTCTCTCTGAAAAATCTCCCACCGTTGTTCTGAGCTCCGGCGACCAACCTCCACGGTGACCCACCTCCGGCGATCCCCCTCCACGGTGACCCACCTCTGGCAATCCCCCTCCACGGTGACCCCTCCACTGCACTGCCCCCGCATGTAAAGCCATCCACTGTCGCCGCGTGAAAAGCCTACCACCATCGTCGCGGCACCAACGCCGCCACACTCCACTGCTGTTGGATATTGTGCGTTCTTTATTAGAAGGTAAGTTCCCAACACCCTAATTATTTTTTCTTGAACCCTAAATTAAACTGAAAATTGAGAATTGAACCCTCCTATATATTTCCTGCATAAAGAGACATATTCTTGAACACCGAGTGCTTATAATTTTGTATTTACTTTACGGATGGGTTGGTATGTCATCTTATTGTATCTACTCTACGATCTGTGGAGTCTGTTTCCTACCTAACTATTACTTACAATCCAAAGTTTATGCTCTCTTAGGATTATAAACATTTTTAGAATGACTGACCGTAGAAACGCATCAACATCTCCAAAGTAAGACGTGAATTAAAAATTGCGACTTACAATGCCACGTTTTGACAAAGTAAGACATGAATCTCAGAATTGCAACTTAAACGCCAAAAGAATATTGAAAAATCAGAATGCAAGGAGTTACCGGTCCAAGTAAGACACAGAGAGAAACTTGGGAAAGAAAAGAAGAAAGCAAATGAATTATTAGCATGATAGATAAAAAGGGTAATTTTCTTTGAATTTAATAGTGATAGATATGACTTGATATATATATAACCACAAGAAATGATCGAAGAAGATGAAGGGTTACTTGTAGCGGTGAGATAAGTCAAATAAGTAAGGAAGTGGGTAAAAATTTAATTAGCATTTGAATCATGAGTAAGTAATAACTTGAATGGCCTTCGACGCTTTTTTAATCGGAAAAAGATAGATGGTTAAAATAAAAACAATATGCCTAGCTAGTCCATATCTGTCCTCAGACTATAGAGAATCCAATGTGAGTTTCATACGCTCAAAATCGAGGAACTAAAATCCAATAAGAGTTCCATAGCTTCAAATTTTAGAGTTTTGGCGCAAGTTCATAAGCTCAAAGCCATATTTCCCCTTCTTCATAGCAATAAATACATGTAGAAAAAACCAGTTGTCATCTTTTACAGTTTTGGCTTCCACTACCAAAATTCTGGGCCTCGTTTATAATCTTCTGTTTGACAAAGCTGTGGTTTTTAGTATTAGTTTTCGAAAAAAGGAAAACCAAAACTAGTTTTTTTTTTTTTTTGAGAAAAAATAGGTGAATAATTGGTAAAGCAGTTTTTTTGTTTTGAATTTTCTTTCAAAATTAAACTAATTGAACCCTAAATTGAATACCTTAATCCAATTGAACTAATTAAACCCCCTAATGGAACCATAAATTGAATGTCTCAATTCAACCGAACCCTAAATTGAACTAATAGAACCCCATAATTGAACCATAAATTGAAGTAACTGAACCCTAATTAAACCCTAAATTGAATGCCTTAATTGAATCGAACCCTAATTTAAACTGATTGAACCCTAAATTGAATGCCCTAATCTAACTGAAACCTAAATTGAACAAATTGAACCTTGAATTGAACGCCCCAAATCAACCGAACCCTAAATTGAATCAATAGAACCCCCTAATTGAACCCTAAATTGATGTAATTGAACCTTAATTAAACCCTGAATTGAATGCCCTAATCGAACTGAACCATAAATTAAACTAATTGAACCCTAAATTGAATGCCCTAATACAATCGAATCCTAAATTGAAATAATTCAAGCGCATCGGATATGTGCATTTTGAACAATTTTTTCCTATTTGAACATTGCTAATTTGTTTGATAATTTTAAGTTGTTAATTGTGCGTTTGAGAATTGTGATTATTGATCTGTGATTTTAGGTTGTTAATTGCTGATTTTAGGTTATTAACTGTTCATTTGAAGTAATTGCGATTATTAATTGATGATTTTAGGTTGTTAATTGATGATTTTAGATTGTTAATTGTGCATTGAGCATTTGAGATATTGAGATTATTGACGGAGGATGGGACCCAATTGGATTGAATGTGTGATTTTTGTTAATTTTTATTGCATTGAGCATT
This sequence comes from Escallonia rubra, assembly GCA_033065855.1. NCBI lineage: Eukaryota > Viridiplantae > Streptophyta > Magnoliopsida > Escalloniales > Escalloniaceae > Escallonia > Escallonia rubra. The sequence goes on along the minus strand of JAVXUO010002753.1, from coordinate 62,226 downwards.
TGAGAATTGAGAATTGAGAATTGAGATTTTTTACGGAGGATGGGACCCAATTGGATTGAAATACCTGTTAGTTAGCGCAGACACGGACACCACGTCTGATCGACGGTGTCCGACATTTAAAAAATAAATTAACGTATGCTGATGCGTCTGGAGGTGCGTGTCGGTGGGCGTCGGACACGTGTCCGGAGGCGTCGGACACGTGTCCGGAGGTGTCAGACACGTATCAGACACCATATCGACACACTATATGAGGTGTCGGAATTGAGATGGTTGACGGAGGATGGGACCCAATTGGATTGAGATACCTTTTACTTAGCGCAGACACGGACACCACGTCTGATTGACGGTGTCCGACATTTAAAAAATAAATTAACGTATGCCGATGTGTCTGGAGGTGCATGTCGGTGGGCGTCGGACACGTGTCCGGAGGCATCGGCCACGTGTCGATATGTGTCGCACATGTGTCCGGAGGAGTCAGACACGTATCGGACACCATATCTACACACTATATGAGGTGTCGGAATTGAGATGGTTGAAGGAGGATGGGACCCAATTGGATTGAGATACCTGTTAGTTAGCGCAGACACGGACACCACGTCTGATCGACGGTGTCCGACATTTAAAAAATAAATTAACGTATGCCGATGTGTCTGGAGGTGCGTGTCGGTGGGCGTCAGACACGTGTCCGGAGGCATCGGACACGTGTCAGACACCAGATCGACACACTATATGAGGTGTCGGAATTGAGATGGTTGACGGAGGATGGGACCCAATTGGATTGAGATACCTGTTAGTTACTGCAGACAGGGACACCACGTCTGATTGACGGTGTCCGAAACAAATTAACGTATGCCAATGTGTCTGGAGGTGCGTGTCGGTGGGCGTCAGACACGTGTCCGGAGGCTTCGGACACGTGTCAGACACCATATCGACACACTATATGAGGTGTCGGAATTGAGATGGTTGACGGAGGATGGGACCCAATTGGATTGAGATACCTGTTAGTTAGCGCAGACATGGACACCACGTCTGATCGACGGTGTCCGACATTTAAAAAATAAATTAACGTATGCCGATGTGTCTGGAGGTGCATGTCGGTGGGCGTCGGACACGTGTCCGGAGGGGAGGCGTCGGACACGTGTCAGACACCATATCGACACACTATATGAGGTGTCGGAATTGAGATGGTTGACGGAGGATGGGACCCAATTGGATTGAGATACCTGTTAGTTAGCGCAGACACGGACACCACGTCTGATCGACGGTGTCCGTGTTTGCACAATTAAACCCTACACCTCGCCACAATTAGCCCTAATTAGGACAAATCAGCACTACTCGACACAATTAAACCCTAATTAGGACTAAATAACCCTAATTAGTCCTAATCAACCCTAATTAGCTATAATTATCCGAATCTAGCCCTCATTAACATTAATTAGCCGTAACATAACCCAATTAAGCCTAATTAGCCCTAATTAGGACTAATCAGCAATACTCGACACAATTAAACCCTAATTAGGACTAAATAACCCTAATTAGTCCTAATCAACCCTAATTAGCTATAATTATCCGAAACTAGCCCTCATTAACATTAATTAGCCCTAACATAACCCAATTAAGCCTAATTAGCCCTAATTAGGACTAATCAGCACTACTCGGCACAATTAAACCCTAATTAGGACTAAATAACCCTAATTAGTCCTAATCAACCCTAATTAGCTATAATTATCCGAAACTAGCCCTCATTAACATTAATTAGCCGTAACATAACCCAATTAAGCCTAATTAGCCCTAATTAGGACTAATCAGCACTACTCGGCACAATTAAACCCTAATTAGGACTAAATAACCCTAATTAGTCCTAATCAGCTATAATTATCCGAAACTAGCCCTCATTAACATTAATTAGCCCTAACATAACCCAATTAAGCCTAATTAGCCCTAATTAGGACTAATCAGCACTACTCGGCACAATTAAACCCTAATTAGGACTAAATAACCCTAATTAGTCCTAATCAACCCTAATCAGCTATAATTATCCGAAACTAGCCCTCATTAACATTAATTAGCCCTAACATAACCCAATTAAGCCTAATTAGCCCTAATTAGGACTAATCAGCACTACTCGGCACAATTAAACCCTAATTAGGACTAAATAACCCTAATTAGTCCTAATCAACCCTAATCAGCTATAATTATCCGAAACTAGCCCTCATTAACATTAATTAGCCCTAACATAACCCAATTAAGCCCAATTAGCCCTAATTAGGACTAATCATCACTACTCGGCACAATTAAACCCTAATTAGGACTAAATAACCCTAATTAGTCCTAATCAACCCTAATCAGCTATAATTAATACTCGTAATTAACCCTAATAACCCAGTTAGCCCTAATTAGCCCTTGTACATCCCATAATTACTCCATGTTGCCCAGAGATGGTTCAATTACTCGTTGTTTACAAACCCTGCCTTCTTTATATTAGTTGTTGTTTTGAGAAGTCCATTGGCAACGAGATGGTTCAACTCGTTGCCAACGAATTCTATTTAATGTGGAATTGGTAACATATGGAACGATCTTTCTGCAGTTTTGATATTTCGGAAAGATTCTTGCATATCTTATCAATTTCTGAACGCATGCATGCATAGAAACCCTTAGTTCCCGTTCAAAGGTACTCATTACAAAGTAATGCCTTGTAATGAGCCTTTGGATGTCCAGTTTGGAAAAGCTAATTGTTTATAAAACAGTGTTTTGACTCATGCTTTGTGTTCTATGTCGTGGATATTTGGTACACGTTCTCGTGTGTTTCTCCGGGTGCATACAGATCTGGTGTTCTAACATCCGTCAAACCTTCCTGAGCAAGGTTAGATGAATGTTAGAACACCTAATCGATGTCGTGTACTTGGAGAAATGCGGGGAGGTGCTGCCGAATTTTCCACAGACATGGGACTAAGCATGAGTTATTCACTGTTTTATAAACATGTGCTTTTCTGAATGGGATAGGACCACTACCTGTTCAAGAGTGGAGGGGAAATATGTAGACATGTTGTAACATTCATGCATTCATATTTACATCGGCAATGCCTAATCACTGGTCATTATTGAAGGTGGTATACAGTACGATAATTCAGTCGTCATGTCAGTCGATCGAAGTTGGATGAAAAGGAAGAATGCTGAAGATTTTGAGTGTCGCGTTGACGAATTTCTCGACTTCGCTTATGCGCATCCTGCACATGTTGACCTTGATAAGATAAGGTGTCCGTGCGGTAGATGTGAGTTGTTGCACTGGAGAAAAAGAATTGAAGTAAAATGGCATCTTCGTCGGTACGGTTTTATGGGTGGATACACAAGGTGGACGCAGCACGGGGAAACGATAGTATTGTCGTCCAACCCGGCTAGTCAAACTGAAGTTAGGGAGGAGGCACGATATGATTACCGAGATATGATTATGGATGCTGGGCATGCTAATGTTGACTGGGGTAACGACAGTCCACAACCGCTGAACGAGGGGGCTCATCAGTTTTATGAGTTGTTGAGAGCCGCTGTGGGATGGAGCTCCGAAACACACACGGCTGTCTGCAGTTAGTAGGTTATTACAGTTGAAATCAGACCACGGGCTGAGTGAGAAAGGTTTTAACGAGTTTGTTACCTTAATCAAAGAAATACTGCCCGAAAGTGAAAAGCTACCGCCGTCGTACTATGACGCGAAGAAGATGATGAGGAAACTTGGGTTGAGCTATGACCGGATAGATGCGTGCAATAACGATTGTGTATTATTCTGGAAAGAGAATAAGGATTTGTCACGGTGTCCAGTATGTGATCATTCGAGGTACAAACCGGACAAAGGGAAGAAGAAAAACATTGCATGGAAGATATTGCGATATTTCCCGGTCACACCACGGCTTCAGAGAATGTACTACTCCTCCAATACGGCTGAACATATGAGGGCTCACCGTGAGACTCGCAGCAACGATGCCGATGTGCTGACACACCCAGCTGATGGAGAGGCGTGGAAGGAGTTTGACCGCAGGCATCCAGTCTTTGCTCAGGAAGTTCGGAATGTTAGACTTGGTCTGGCAACCGATGGGTTCAACCCTTTCGGTCAGTCTACCACGCCTTACTCCTGTTGGCCTGTTATTATTGTCCCTTACAACCTTCCACCAGGCATGTGCATGAAGAAGCCGTATATGTTCTTGTCGTTGCTTATTCCGGGGCCGAAGAGTCCCGGTAAGGACATAGATGTGTATTTAAGGCCGTTGATTGATGAGTTAAAACAATTATGGAATCATGGAGTCGAAACATATGATGCATCCCTTAAACAAAATTTTCAGATGAGGGCTGCTTTGATGTGGACTATACATGATTTCCCCGCATTGGGAATGACGTGTGGCTGGAGCACACATGGGAAGCTAGCATGCCCTGCTTGTATGGGCGTGAACCCCGGTCATACGTTAAAGCACGGCGGAAAGGCCTCGTGGTTCGGATGTCACCGTAAGCTTTTGCCACCGGGCCATCAGTTTCGTAGGCAGAAGGATAAATTTGACGGGACAATCGAGCGTGAGGTTGTCACACTGGACTACCCATCTGGTGAAGAAGTACTCTCACACCTGGAGGCACTTGATACTGACATACCACACGGTAAGGGTGTGCCGGATCAGAAGATTGCAGGGTTCGGGAAAGAGCACAACTGGAGAAAATTTTGTATCTTCTGGGAGTTAGCCTACTGGAGGACGCTCGTTATCCGAAACAACATGGATGTGATGCATATTGAGAAGAACGTTTTTGATAATGTGTTCAACACAGTGATGAATGTCAAGGGCAAATCGAAAGATCACCTTAAAGCGAGAAGGGATCTACAACAGTTGGGTGTACGCCGTGAATTGCATCCTCGGACAGTCAGTGGGAGGACCATACTTCCGAAAGCACCTTACTGTCTAGACAAGAAACAAGTGGAGAAGGTCTGTCAGTGGGTTAAGAATTTGAAGCTTCCGGATGGGTTTGCGTCCAACATATCTCGTTGTTGCAATGTATCGGAATGCAAGTTCCAAGGGATGAAGAGTCACGACTGCCACGTATTCATGGAGAGATTCATTCCTATTGCCTTCCGGGGACTGTTGCCACGGGTTGTTTGCGAGACTTTGACTGAATTATCTCATTTCTTTCGAGATATATGCTCTTCTACGATCCGGGTGAGTAACATGGAAGTGCTTGAGAAGAACATTGTGGTGACGATTTGCAAGCTGGAGAAAATCTTCCCACCTTCGTTCTTTGATTCAATGGAGCATCTGCCTGTTCACTTGGCATATGAAGCTAAGATGGGTGGACCCGTGCAATATCGGTGGATGTATCCCTTCGAGAGGTAATCCTTAAATTGTTACAGTTGTTCGTTTACACTTAATGCGACATCTGTTATCATTGATATTCCACCTAACTCGATTCGCTAAACTTCTAGGTTCATGTTCCATTTAAAGAAAAAAGTCCGTAATAAGGCTCGGGTTGAGGGCTCAATTGCGGAGGCTTACGTAATGGAAGAACTTGTAAACTTTTGTAGTCAATATTTCGGGCCTGATGTTGGTACAAGGTTAAATCAACTAGGCCGAAATGATCCCGGAGCAAGCACAAATTTGGAAGGGCAATTGTCAATATTCAAGCAGTCAGGTAGTCCGTTCGGCCGAACGTATACTCGATGGCTAACAGATGAAGAGTACAGTGCTGCAACAATATATGCCCTTCTAAATTGCGATGAAGTTTCGGCATTCGTTGAGTAAGTTAAAGTCTTAATTCACTTACATTGCTGTACATAATTGAAAGTGTGTGTTAAGCGAGTCAAATGCATATTGGTTTGCAGTGAGTTCGATGCGGAATCTTTAATCACTGATCCCGCTGGACTTGAATCTCATCGGAAATCACAATTTGTACAGTGGTTCAAAATCCGTGTAAGATTATTTAACGAAATTATATTATGTGTTATATACAGTTCTGTGGCCAATTAGTATACTGATTTATCCTTAATTTTTACCGTCATCTACAATAGGTTCAGTCAATGGATAGACCAGTGGCCTCCTGCTTGAAATTACTAGCCGAAGGCCCTAACAAACAAACATCCTGTTACGGAGGCTATATCATCAACGGGTTTAGGTTTAACGTAAAAGATGATGACCGAACAAAACAAACCCAAAACAGTGGAGTCTTGGTCAACGGCGACTGTTATGCCGAGAATTGCATGGACTTTTACGGAGAGCTAGATGAGATTGTTGAGCTAACATATCTGGGTTCCCAAAACCGCCTGGTAATGTTCAAGTGTACGTGGTTCGATGTCACATGCAGTAGAGGAATCCGTGTTAGCTCTCAAGGGATTGTAGATGTCAATGTCAAGTCAAGACTTGCATCAGACGAGCCCTTTGTGTTTGCTAGTCAAGCTGTACAAGTCTTTTACGCGGAGGACGTCGCCAATCCCAAATCTCATTGGTATACAACTATCAAGTCCAAGAAATTGCCCGTGACATATGACAGTGAGCTAGACTCCTTTCAAGCCGACCAACCACGTGTCTTGTTCCCTGTTGAGGTCAACAACGAGGAGGACGATCTTCCTCTTCCAACAACACTTCTTGTGGGAGAAGAAGTCGTAGATGATGACGCGGAAGACGTGGAAAGTGTTGGAGATGATGTGACCGAGTCTACTGATGAAGAGGATGAATTAGAAGATGAAGAGGACGACGAGTCCCACGAAGAAGAGGGCGACGAGGAAAGTGATGAAGATGATTCGCAAACTGAAAATGATTGACTTGTAATGTTGTAACATCACGGGAAAAATGTAGTAACATTTTAGAACTTGGTGTTTATTGATGTGTTTTTGCACATCCGTTCATATATATATATATATAGTGCCGATGATGATTTATGCCTAAATTATTGTTTTTCACGTGTTAATGTCTTTGTATATAATCTATATGAAGTCAGATATGGATAGGATACGGGCTATTCGTGGCCGGGCTGGACGCCGAGCTGCTTCCTCCCCGGTGGGTCCCACCTCGTCATTGCCTACTGATGACGAGGCACAGAGTGATCGCGGACAGCAGATGGGGCCCCAGCCCCAGCCCCAGTTCCAGCTCCAGCCCCAGCCCGAGCCGTCGCCCCAGCCAGACGCAGATTCATCCCACACGCGCGTGCATTCTCCATCTTCCGTGGGTTCTACCTCAGGTATAGTTGATAACGGTGTTTAGTACATTTTCGCTAGCCTTATATTTAAAGTATATTTGAACTGTATTAATGTCTGTGTTTTGTAGGATCTCGACGAGGCCGTGGTCCGACACGCGGGGTACGCATCGACCCCCAGCGTAAACAGAGAGTTACGCTCACGCAGGAGGGCCTGTAAGTACTAAAAATATCACCTCATGCCTTATATTTAAAATTTTGGGGTGTTAATTTATATTTGAACTGTATTAATTAATTTATTTACTTCTTTGGCAGGATCCTGGAGAATCAGGCGAGGACGAAGATCGGCGTTCTTGTGAAGGGCCGATTCTTCGAGCCACGCCTGTACTGGAAGGACTGGGATGCCGCTGCGAGGGAGGCCCTATGGGAGGAGTGGCTGGTACGGTGAAGTATTTTTTTCAGCGTTAGTAAATGTTTAATTACAGTTTGTTTTATGTTGTTAATTTGTGTTATTGAATGCCTTACAGGAGGGGTTCACGTTTGACACGCCTGAGCAGCAGGTACTGGGGCAGCAGGCTTTCTTTGCCTACATCGGCAAGAATTACCGCCGATGGCTCCACGATGCACGGGACCGGGCGAAGAAGGCGCTGCCCGCGGGTGCCCCGATGACGGACATGACGAGATATCCCCCACATTGGATATCTCACCGTGTATGGGGGGAGATGATAGATCGGTGGGCTGCGGATCCAGGCTGGGACGCCAAGAGTAAGAGCGGGGCCGAGAACAGACAGAACAGAGATCCGACGCACACGGGGGGGTCGGTGCCACACGACATCGTCCGACACATGAACGCGGTCGAGCACCCGGATCTGGAGGAGGATGAGGTCATAGCTCTGACCTATACTCAGACGCACGTGCGGAAGAAGGACAAGGACGTGGTGCACCGGGCGGGCGACTATATTTCAGATATTGCCCGGCGGATCGATGTGAGTCAATTTATTTAAGATGTTAATGTTTTTTCTTTCTATCCTCAATGTCTGTTTCGTTAATTAATGCCCTAACATATCGTTAAACCACTATTTTTGCAGGCCTCGTATGAACAGCTAAGGGGGTCCGAGCAGCAGTCCGGACAGCCATCAGCGTCCACTAGTACGGCTGCGAGTACTGGGGGGTTGAAGCGATGGCTGGATACGCCGGAGGTCGTGAATCGGCCGAAAGGCCGCATACGCGGCCTGCCTAGCACGACTGCTCGTGCCGTGATAGGAGCGTCCTCACCCCCTGCTGCCCCTCCACAGACACCGGCTCCTCAGCCTCAGTTGGACGACGAGGAGATCCAGCGCATTGCTACAGTGGTGGTGAGGATGATCAGGGAGCAGGGCACTGCTGGACATGCCGAGCCGGCCCCGAATCAGCAGGATCCAGATCCGGGACTCGGCGACCCCTGATGAGCCCCTTCCTAGCTTCCCCCCCCCCCCCGCCCCCGGCTTGTACTCTTCTCCCCTCCCCTAACCGGCTGTATCCGGTTCCCGGCTTGTACATATGAGTTTTTTTATAATAAATATTTTTTATAATTGATTATATATATTTCTTTCTGTATTGATTATTGCGCGTTGTTGTTGAGAAATTAAAATTGTATTACAGGTTTGGGTAATAAAAAAAAATTTTTTTTGATTTTTGGCGACGGAATATTCGTCGCTAAATAATATTTTTTTAGCGACGGAAAATTCCGTCGCTAAGTTTATAAAATTTTTAATTAAAATACTAAAATATAATTAGCGACGGAATATTCCGTCGCTAAATAATATTTTTAGCGACGGAAAATTCCGTCGCTAAAAATTATTCCGTCGCTAATTTTACAAAAAAGAAAATAAATTAAAATACTAAAAATATAATTAGCGACGGATAGTCCGTCGTTAATTAAAAATAAATCCGTCGCAAAAAATTACATATTTAACGACGGATTTCAAAATTTCGTCGCTAAACTATTAGTGACGGGCTTTTATACGAGGGACTTTTAGCGACGGTGAATCCGTCACTAATTGTTTTAGCGACGGATTTTCCCGTCGCTAAAAGCCTTTTTTCTTGTGGTGATTAACATCTAGAATCCCATGTCGATTAACTCAGATACCAGCTGTAATGTCAAACCATATGCACTTGAACATTACCAGTCGATTACCGTTGCCCTAATATTCTAGTTCAACAACCTCTTCCAACTACCCATAAAAATCACGCTCGCATTATAACAGTCACCTTCGACTAAAACTCCACTGTTTTGGGTTTGTTTACTAAGGTCAACTTCCATCGTGTTAAACCTAAACCCGTTAACGATGTACCCTTTATAACACGAAACTAGTCTACTAGGGCCAGCAGCAAGCAATTTGAGCCAAACATTAACTACAACCTGGGCAGTCTACAACAATAAACAATTTGCACAAAGTATTAAGTTATTACATCCTGGGCGGTCTATATTAGAAATGAGATGTACTTCTTGAACTTAAGCGTTTTCTGAACTACTCAGGGAACGCGTTGTTTCACATTTTTTCAAGTCGTCCATCATATATCCCAGGGTTTGCAAATAACACTTCCTCATCGTATTCATTGTATGTTATATAGCATCGTCATTATATTATGTTCTTGAACTATGAGAAGAAAGATATATACACAACTACTTACACTATGAATGGTGCAACTTCATTGCAATTCATGAGAGCGTACAATGTTGCGGCAATATACTCTTCCTAGGATAAATATCGACCACTCCTTGCTTCAAGTGCATGACCAAGATGCGTGAATATGGAAAGACGCTCATCAAATTCTATGTCGACACTTCTGTCATTGTGACCAAACCGATTCATCTTTGTATCAGCATCAGTCTCAAAGTAAAGAGACCAGAAGTTGGTGAGCTCCTCAACAATGTATGCCTCTGCAATTGAACCTTCAACGCGGGCTTTGTTATGCACCTTTTTCTTATGGTCAAACATATAACTATATAAGAAATAAGTCATTTTCAATAAAACAACGCATGGTGCAAGTATGAAATACAATTTAAAGATGGATGGGCGACATCACCTCTCAAATTGATACATCCATCGATAATGCACAGGTCCATTCTAGCCTCCTATGCTAAATGAATGGTCAAATGCTCCATCGAGTCAAAGAATGACGAATGAAAGATTTTCTCTAACTTGCACATTGTCTCAACAATGTTTTTCTAAAAAATCTTAACATCAATCTCTCGGAGCACCTTTGAGCACAAATTTTGGAGGAAATGGCTAGGTTCAGTGAATGCTTCATTTACTGGCTTGGCAAGAGGTCACGAAAGACAATTGGTATAAATATTACCATGAATACTATACATATATATATATACATATATATATACATACATATGTATATCTGTATATGTATGTATATATATATATATGTATATATATATATATATGTATTTATGTACATATGTAAATATATATATATATATATATATGTGTGTGTGTGTGTGTGTGTGTGTGTACATAGGGGGCTGATCCTCATCCCCTAGTGGATAATATCCACCCAACCGCAACACTTTGTTGCGGTTGGTTTTCTTTTTCCTACCCCACCCCCCCGCCGACCGCAACAAAGTGTTGCGGTTGGTTATGCCCCCCTTTTTTATTATTTTTTCTTCCTACTTTTTGTGGCCCCCACCCCCCAGGGGCGCAACACTTTGTTGCGGTTGTCCTTCCCTTCCCCCTGCTTGCTACGTGGCCAAACCGCAACAAAGTGTTGTGGTTCCCCCCGCCACGTGGCTTCAAAATTTAGAATTTTCACGAATTTATAAAAAATATCTAGACCTAGATTTTTCCAAAGTGCAAAAAAGAAATCCTAGTTATTTTTAAAAGATGGATATCAGGGAAAAATTTCAGACTTTTCCAAAGACTGGAAATGGGTCAACTGATACGAGGAATCTTGTAACTTTGCAGTGTAATTTAAAATATAAAGCTAGCGCAATTTTGCGCGAACTTTTATGAGAACCCTAGGATGTTGGGAAGTTCCATTTCCAAAGAATTTGCGCCATTCCAAAGTTGTTAGCTATTTTTTTGGCCGAACGGGCTTTTAAGCGCTCTATCCGGACACCGGTTCGGGATTTTTGGGTAAAAAATCCCGAAAAATACTTTTTAGATCAAGAATGAATTCAGGATGCTTAAAATAGCATTCCAAAGCACTTTGAGATTTTCCGATGCCAGGGAGCATTTTGCCACTCCGAGAGGGGTATTTTGGTAATTCTATAATGTTAAGTTTTTCAAAAGACTTTTTAGTCCAGAAATGTAAGTAAAACACCTGAAAGGTTGTTTCGAAGCTGATTTGGGGGCGTTAGGGTGATAATGAACCCCCGGGGACGTTAGGAAGATAATGATTTGGGTAGGAAGAAGAAAACCAACCGCATCAAAGTGTTGCGGTTGGGTGGATATTATCCACTAGGGGATGGGAATCGGCCCCCATATATGTGTGTGTATATATATATATATATATATATATATATATATATATATATATATATATATATATATATATATATATATATGGGAGCTGATCCCTTGACAGCGCTGGCAAAATAGGACATCTTGCCAGCGCGATCTGGCCGTCCATCCCTTCGAGATGGACGGCCCAGATCACTTTTTTTTTGTGGCGCTATCAGTCGTCCGCTACATAGTGTAGCGGACGGACCTTTTTACCATCTTGCCCTCGCGAACCCGTCCGCTACACTGTGTAGCGGACGACATTCTTGGGCCCACATCGTCCGCCAAAAAGTAGTCCGCTACACTGTCTAGCGGACGACTGTTTCCGTCAAATCGGCCACTTCCCCCTGACAGTCCGCACATCAGTCGATGCACGACTGTTACTTTGTCGTTATCTTGCCCTCGCTCACCCGTCCGCTAGACTGTGTAGCGGACAACATTCTTGGGCCCACATCGTCCGCTATTCTGTCTAGCGGACGACTGTTGTCGTTATTCCACCGTCCGCAACACAGTGTAGCGGACTAGCCCCTAACTTCGAAACCCTTCTAAACTTCTATTCATTCCTTCTTCTCACAATCAAACTATTCCTTCTTCTCACAATCAAACTAGCGGCGTTGGCAAGTAGATCGGCGCAATTTCTTTGCAAGAAATCCTTTAATCGTCTCATCAATCACGTAAGTTCACAAACCAATCCTTTCTTTGTTCATAATCTAGAGTTCATCTTGCGGCGTTGGCAAGTAGATCGGCACTATGCTAGCGTTTGTCAATGTATATACATATATATTATATATGTGTATTGCGATTATCTGATCACATGCTAGCGCTGAATATGCTAGCGTTGTATGTTTGGGAATGTTTACGCTTCCAACCTTGCCCTCTTTCCATTATTTCAGTTGCAAAAAATGGATTTCAACCCTGGACCAGAAGATCCGTCCGTATTATACGACCAAGCAAACCATATCAGTACGCTCATATGGGATGGTGGAGTAAGATACTTATTTTATCGTTTATATCATTTATTTTGCTTACGTATTTCAGTTGCGAACGTTGTATATCGTTTATTTTGCTTAAATAATATTTATTAATTCGTAGGAAAGAGCACTTGTCAACACGGTAGAAGTAAGCGATAATTTCAACGCCTGGAAATTGAACAGAACCCAGAAAAGATTACTGCGTGGGATTGGGTTTGGGATTTTCACGCATGGACAGATCTTTCAACAACTTGACCGGCACTTAATAGGTGCCCTTGTTGAAAGGTGGAGAAGTGAAACGAATACGTTTCACTTCCCTCTCGGAGAGATGACAATTACCCTAGAAGATGTAGGGTTCATCTTAGGGTTACCGGTGACGGGGCGGCCGATAATAGCTCATCCGTTCGAAGCAACGAATAAGAGGACCGCTAGGGACTTCTTTACTTCGATACCCCAGGATGGATTTAGCAGTGGTGGTATCAAGTTGAAGTGGTTGGTAGATACCTACGGGGTTTTGCCAGAAAACTATACGGGCCATGACCTTGTGCTGTACACACAAGCCTTCCTCTGGTGGGTGATGGGGGCAATATTATTCCCAACGACGTCGAAGAACACGGTCAGCGTCAAATATTTACCGTTTTTGCGTAACCTGGCTGAGGTTGGGGATTATGCCTGGGGTGCAGCAACTCTTGCATACCTGTACCGAGCATTGCACAAGGCAACGAGGCCCGACTCCAAAGCGATATGTGCATGTCTCTCGCTATTGCAGGTATATCATACAATTCTTCATTACGTGCTCTTTGTTGTTTTTTTTTGTTGAATGGACAATAAATGTTGACGATACTTTTTTTAATGTCTTTGCTCTCAGGTGTGGTCTTATGAACACCTTGCTACCGGCGCACCCAGGCGTAGGGACGGAACAAATAATGTGTGGCCTCGGTTGTGCGCCTGGGAGTACAGCCGGAAGGAAACCCACTACGGCAGGAGGGACGATCGCCATCACAACATTTCATACTATCGGGGGGAGCTCGACTCGTTATCTCCTGGCCAGATGCGATGGGCACTGTACAAACGTTTGGCGCGACGGGTGGGAGAGTCGTTCGTCTTCACGCTCTCCGGGTTGCAACGCACACCCCTGATCCACTTCGAGGTCGCAGAGTGGCAGCTGCCAGATCGCGCTATGCGCCATTTTGACTGCCTGCAGGGGTTGCCAGCCGGCGCGCCAGATATGAGGCTTAACAGGAACCCACCGGGTGTCGGACTGTTTGGCAGGGCGAATGCGCACGACTTGTGCGCGCGTGAAATTGAGGTCTGGAATTCCTGGCAGGACACGCTGGCGGCCATTGTGTCGGAGCCTGACCCCGTCATCAGCATCGAACAGTACAATGAGTGGTACTACCGCATCACCCGGAGGAGAGTAGCTCCAGTAAGGTTTGAACGCGGGGAGAAGTACCACCCTAAGGGTCAGATCGATGAGCACATGGCATACAATCTGGTAAGTTGCCCAACCAGTGCTTCTAATTGAACTTGATCATTCTAAGTGTGTACGAAGTTACTTATTTATTATCTCTCTGGATGTAGGTTAATGCCTCGTTCGCCTTCTTCCAGAAGTTGAGCGAGCGGAAGGATTTGGTGGATGCCATGGGCGAGGAGCTTCGCCAATAGGCTGATGCGTTGGCATTTGGCTGCTGGAATTTTTTGTAGCAAGCATCGGGACAGCCTTTGGGCGTCAGCCTGGGAATGGGTTATCCGGGGTGGCAGCGGCCGTTTGTTCCCGAGGGATGCACCGATCCCTCGGGACAGACTTCGGGAGTGAGCCAGGGATATGGTTTTCCCTCTGTACCGGAAATGGGTGGTGATTGGGGACCGCCAAGCACCATGGGCCAGGCTCAAGCGCCGTGGGAAGATTACAGTGCGCCCTCCTTCTCTTTGCTATTGGATTCGGAACCCCAACCCCTCTCTCAGAGTCAAGTCACGCAAGACTGGGGTTTCGGAAACATCAGTCTGCCCATTGTCCCGTGGGCAGGACCATCTATTGCCGAAGGCGGGCAATACCCCCCGTTGACCCCCCCGAAGGAGTGCAATATCCCCCCGTCAACCCCCCCGAAGGAGTACAATATCCCCCGGTCGACCCACGAGGGCAATATCGCAAAGGGCATCCGATGAAGCCCCTAAAGACGCATAAATGCCAGATAATCAGAGAGCATTATTTTAGCGGCTACCCGCATGACCAAGCGTTGTATAGTGTGGATCATCCGGAGGGCATGGATTACAGTTGCTCGTGGGGAGAACTGGCCTCCCTGGCTCCGGGGAGTTGGTTAGACAACGGTGTCGTCTCCACCTACGTGGAGATTCTGAAGGAAAGGTGTCGGCAGCAGCCGACCTATCCGGCCGTTTTTTTGGTGGATGCCTTTTTTCGTAGCATCCTAGTGTCTGAAAGGCGGGAGTGGGTCGAACATAGGGGGAAGAAAAAGTTGGCCCAGTGGAGACCGTCCGCTAACCTACGAGCGTATCTTAATAGGGATAGTCCGGTGAGCGCAAGTGTTGCCGATGTGTTTCTAATCCCATTTCTAGGGGAAAGCCACTGGTACTTGGTTTGCTACACCCCAACAAGTAAAGTCGTATCGGTGATCGACAGTCTCCACGACGATACTCTCCGTATGCCTGTGCTGCAGATGTACAGAGCCCAGTTGGACTCATTGGTAATATTACGATCGCTGTATAATGCTCTGATTCTATCTTGCCATAAATTTTAACTCGTGTCTTACGCCATTTTCTGTTTCTCGCAGAATATTTTTTGTGCAATGGTCAATCGTGTCCGCAACGTCCCCGTACCGGGGTGGCCAAATCTCGATAGGCGATTGAAGAAGAGGAGGCCCAAGCAACATAACACTTCGGACTGCGGCGTCTTCCTTTGCATGTACATGGATTTCATTTGTCGCTCTGAGAGCCTCAAGGCGGCCGTCTGGAGCCAAGCAGAAGTTGAAGCCTATAGATATAGAATAGCTTGGCAAATTATGAAAGGCCGGCCTAGAGCGGTTAGGTTTATAGAAAATCCGGCTAATGACGAGAATCCGCCCCAACATGCGGACCCCAGTTGAAATTGTATCATAACAGTATTTTTTACATAAAACGTGCTTCATTGGTGTGATTTGATTTGTGTTGTTTTCTGTTGTCGATTACTGATTGATTGATTTCAGTTGTTGGTTTTTTGGCCTCATTGGGAATGATTGAAATGTGGAAAACGAAATGGTGCAAAAATTTTGTAAGTAGTGAAGTTTAGTCTTTCTGCTGTGCCGTCCGCTATACAATGTAGCGGACAAATGTAGGTAGAGAATTTTTCTAAGTGTTGATGGGTGGAGCTTTCTGCTGCGCCGTCCGCTATATAGTATAGCGGACATAAATGAAGACCAAAAGTTTCTGCTATGCCGTCCGCTACATTGTATAGCGGACGTAAAATGAAGACCAAAGTTTCTGCTATGCCGTCCGCTACATTGTATGGCGGACGTAAAATGAAGACCAAATTTTTCTAAGTTTAGATGGGTGGAGCTTTCTGCTGCGCCGTCCGCTATATAGTATAGCGGACATAAATGAAGACCAAAAGTTTCTGCTATGCCGTCCGCTACATTGTATAGCGGACGTAAAATGAAGACCAAAAGTTTCTGCTATGCCGTCCGCTACATTGTATAGCGGACGTAAAATGGAGACAAAAGTTTCTGCTATGCCGTCCGCTACATTGTATGGCGGACGTAAAATGAAGACCAAATTTTTTTAAGTTTAGATGGGTGGAGCTTTTTGCTGCGCCGTCCGCTATATTATAGCGGACATCAATGAAGACCAAAAGTTTCTGCTATGCCGTCCGCTACATTGTATAGCGGACGTAAAATGAAGACCAAAGTTTCTGCTATGTCGTCCGCTACATTGTATAGCGGACGTAAAATGAAGACCAAAAGTTTCTGCTATGCCGTCCGCTACATTGTATAGCGGACGTAAAATACCGTTTTATAGCGGACTTTAAAAAAACCCCAAAAAATTAGGTCCCTGCATATCCGTCCGCTACACATCAGATGGTAAAAACATTCCAGTATTCGGTCGAAAAATTATTAGGTAAAAAATTATTACAAATGTCAAACTTATACAAATGTCTATCTTGCCATAAAAGTTATTAGAAATATGCACCTTATACAAATGTCTATCCTGCCATAAAAATTATTACAAATGTCAAACTTATACAAAAAATTAAAGGTCCACTGCAGCTTGTCCGTCCTCATCTTCGGCGTCATCTTCTTCCCCGTCTTGCAAACCCCCTGGACTTATCCCCAGTGCCTTGTAATGGTTCCGCTTGTCGTGGTCAGTCATTTTGTTGCACAATGCACACCTTCGCAGCTTTTTAGGTTGAGTTGCCGTTTCAATTGAGCTTTTCATCCGCGTAGATCTCTTGCGGCCTTTCGTTTGCGATATAATTGGATCCAACGGCCGGATATCATTGTCGTCTTCCTCCCCCGGCTCGTCGTCTTCTGATCCCGTCGTTGGCTCGGTGTCAACCGCGTTGGTGACTGAAGCTGCTTCCAACTGGTCGACGATGGGCTCTTGTTGCTGAGCTACCTCGAGGAGATGTTTATAACCGACCATTGTAGCAGCACCCTTTACGGACAAACGGGTGAACATCGTCACCAGATGATTATACCGCAACGTCTCTGATTCTTCAAAGTCAGTATACGGGTGCTCCGGAAAGGAAATGGTACCGTGCAACCTGTTTGCACCTTTCGTCCACCGTGGCAAGACGTATTTATCGGGGATTGTCCTGATATTCTTCTGGGTGAAAAACCGCAGAACGTGTCTACACAGGATGCCATGGAACTCAAACTTCTTGCAAACACATGTCACCGAGTCCGTCAATGTGTCGTGGCTCACCGTATACATTCTGCACAGCTTCTCAAGGACGAGGTCATTCACGAGTGAATAAACCTTGTACTCACGCGTAGACATTTCTGCCACCTTGTTTATACTGTATCGTCCGGATTTTCGCAGCTCTACTTGGTATAGCAAGAAGATCTCCTTCGTATAGACTTTGGCACCGTTCAGCTCCAGCGGGGTCTCGAGCAACCTTCTCCTTTGTTTGTACGTTGTTGCAAAGTCGGCAGCCCTTTCTTTTACGAACAACGAAGCTACCGCTTTTTGTGCGGATGCAACGAAAGTCTTCAAATTGGTAGCTGTACCCACATAACTATCGAACGTGGCATTCATGGATTCACTCCTGCCCGTCGTTTTCATGCCCGCTGAAAAATACCTCCTCGTGTAAACGCCAATCCATTGCTCTTTGCGCTCGTACAAGTGCTGGAGCCACTCGTTGTCTTGCAATGAGTAATCCCGAACAAGCTTTTCCCACCTCTCCTCGAATTCCTCAATCGTTAACGACTTGAGGACGCACTTGTCAAAATCCTGTTTAAAGTCTGGATACTTTGCGTACACGTGATGCAGCAGTTCCGGGTATTTGTTGCTTATGTGCCAGGTGCACAAGTTGTGCCGAGTGTCTGGGAAGACGGTCGCAATAGCCTTCTTCATTGCCAAATCTTGATCGGTGATGATCACTTTGGGTGCTTTGAAGTTCATTGCTTCCAGCCACGTCCTAAACAACCATTCAAAAGAACTCTCGGTCTCGTCCCTTAACAAGGCGAACCCGAACAGGATGGAGTGATAATGATGATTGACCCCCGTGAAAGGGGCGAACGGCATCGAGTACTTGTTGGTACGGTATGTGGTGTCGAACGTCACGACATCCCCAAAATGCTTATAAGCAAGCCTCGAACGACCGTCGACCCAAAAAATTGTGCTAACTCGATGCTCGTCGTCAAGTTTATAATCGAAGGTCAACTGCGGGTCCTCCATCTGCATCCGTTTCAATAGGCTCATTGTGGCTTGAGCATCATTGAGGTCATACGCGGCTCGTCTATGGGTTCGGACCGCGTTACGAACGTCTGTCGTGTTAAAGGTCAAATTTTGAATTCCCCCAGCCTGTTCAGCAAGAACATTAATCATGTCGGTAGGTCCTAGTCGCGCATTGCTCATTGTCTGAATCAGGCTCCTTGCGACCTTACCCATCTTCTTGTGTTGATGCATCTGACTCACCTTAGAAGGGGTTACTAACGGGTGATTGTGTGCCAGTTCCAGGCTGGTAATAAGCCAATGGTCTTGTTTGGGTTTGTAGCTTACGAACATCTTGACCTGGCAATTTGTGCGCTCAAAGCAGTCCCGTCTTCTACGCGGATATCCTATTTCGTCATCACTGTCATCATTGCCTACGCGTGTCTCATTTTGCACTGGGTTTCTGCTCCTATGGCACTCGTATAAGCGAGAGCATATCTTTCTCGTTATGGTGCTCGTTCTTGAAGTCTTTATTCTAATGCCAAAACCAACCCTCAATGAATACGCTCGAAAACATTCTTCAGCTTCTTCCAACGTAGCAAATGTTCGTCCTAGATACGGATCACTAGCATCTACGGGGACGTTGGAGCTCGACACGAAATCAGACATTGTGAAACAAGAGCTGTGTAGAAATAGACTACGCTTAACAATCAAATGGCATTTCTAACTGAAAATATTACCTAAAAATTACCTTGGCGAATAGACCAATTTAGGATGACAAACATACCGTATGCATAATCTCAAAAGTGTCTCCAAATTAACAATTATTAATTTATTGAACATAACAAATTTAAATTAGTAAGATAAATAGACGAATTCATCATGCCAAAAAATCGAATTAAACTATAATGAATTAAATATAAAGTTAACAAATTATACCTTTTTGATGAACATCATGTCTAGAACATCACAAAAAATCTAGAGTATAAAATCACAAATTGATGAATACAATGACAAATTTCAAGAACATCAAGAAAACTTGAAGCAAACTTACCTTGCTTGAGCGAAGCTTGAAGCAAGTGTTACTCGAAGCTTGAAGGCAGCTGAAAATGGAAGCGAGTCCGAAGGAGAAGAAAATTGTGCTGAAAGAAAATTGAGTAGGCTTGAAGGCAGCTGAAAATGGAAGCGAGTCCGAAGGAGAAGAAAATTGTGCTGAAAGAAAATTGAGTAGGTTTTGGGGATGGGCAATACTGTCCGCTATACTGTGTAGCGGACAGTATTGCCGACAATGTTAGTGTCAGAATTGTGACAGTCGTCCGCTAGACAGTGTAGCGGACTACTTTTTGGCGGACGATGTGGGCCCAAGAATGTCGTCCGCTACACAGTCTAGCGGACGGGTGAGCGAGGGCAAGATGGTAAAAAGGTCCGTCCGCTACATAGTGTAGCGGACGACTGACAGCGCCGCAAAAAAAAGTGATATGGGCCGTCCATCCCATGGACGGCCAGATCGCGCTGGCAAGATGTCCTAT
The DNA here is from genome assembly GCA_033065855.1 of Escallonia rubra. NCBI lineage: Eukaryota > Viridiplantae > Streptophyta > Magnoliopsida > Escalloniales > Escalloniaceae > Escallonia > Escallonia rubra. Next base: position 42,210 of record JAVXUO010002753.1, on the reverse strand, counting down.
TTTGCCAGCGCTGTCAATGGATCAGCTCCTATATATATATATATATGATATATATATATATATATATATATATATATAGCGGACGGTGCATTATGTAGCGGACGATAATTTACCTTTCGCTACATTATGTAGCGGACAATGCTAGCGCTAGCAACGAATCACGACCCATATATATATATATATATATATATATATATATATATATATGGTCATCGTTATATTTAATCATACTTGCAGCTGGTCATGTTTGCTCATGAACAAGAACCCATAGACAGAGATCATAGGAATGATGATCCACTGCAGTATAACAGATGAGCAGTTGGTCGCCTATATTTAAAGTAGTCAGTAAAGTTATAGACTCAATTTCTAAATGAAAAACCATATCTAAGGACGTACATATAGACTCAATTTCTTTAGTTACAACTGAAAAACCATATCTAAGGACGTACATCATTTTTCCGGGAATTTTCTTTAGTTACAACTGAAGGATCCATATCTAAGGACGTACATATAGACTCAATTTCTTGAAGAGAAGAGAAAAGCAAATGACAGCAACCTCACAATACGAGCATACTTTGGCAAGGAATTAGTTAGACGTGGTTCATTTATCTAGTACTGTTTATTTGTTGGAAAATAAGTTTGATTTATTTATTGCCAATTGTGCATTAGTGACATGTTAGTCGTCATTAGTCATGTGTTAGTAGGGTGATAACAATATATTAGTGGTGTATATGTTACAAATGCATTATTAGTGTGTTTATAAACTTGAGTAGTGTCTAGTTATTATGCAGATAGCGGGATGAACAGTGTTCTTATTGCGAGTCTAGAAGTTATATTAGTAGTACTATATAAAATCATGTACTCATTAAAATTTTGTACTATATAAAATCTGAGACCCAAAATCATTGAAATCTTTATATATGCAGCAAACAGTCACGGAAGTCACAACACCAAAAGGTCGTAAGCAGGAAATGTTAGCAGATCAGGTCTCTGCTACTTAACGGAGGAAGGTTTTAAAAAAAATCTGATCTAGGAAGACCCAAAGAACATTTTTCTTCTCTCTAAAATTTTCTCTCTAAAATCTTCTTTTCTTCGGAGGAACGCTAGAGATTAACAGAGACAATTGCAAACGGAAAGATGAACAATGATCTGAGGATATGAATGCTGGCACAACGTCACGAAGATCTTCTCGGTTGCGAGGTGCTGTCAAAGATGTTTATGCAAATTATGTGGGAACTGAGTGGCAACATACTCATACAAGGAAGTTGACAAATTCTCAGAAAAATCAAATGCATGAACGAATTGCATCATTGGGATCAGAAATTCGAGATGTGTCATGGATTTGTCATCCAGACGACCACTGAAATTCAAGATCAAGAAGAAGACAGCTGCTCAGGGATTGGAAGGGAACAGCTCAGCTGGAAGACAAGCTGAGCAGGTGAAATGCACTCAAGAAAGTCTACAGGAAATGGGCGCGCGTGACCTGCTGGGCTGAAGTAACTGCACAGGCGCGTGAGGAGCGTGAGAATGCTAATTACCAGGAGGATCTTGCTGAGCTGGAAGGATTAAGACAGAGAATTAATGAAGGCAATCTTAGCTTAGAACATTAATAGCAGATTAGTTATAACCGTTACAATTAGTTTTACAATTCCAGAAATTCCTTTTTGTATTTTCATTTTTCCAATTTCAGTTCTCTGAGTGGGAGGTTGTTAGCATCTTTTGGTTGTAACCTCCTTATAGGGAGATGATCACGCAAGAAGGAATCAATGAAAAATCTATGCAAAGTTTTCCTCTGCAATTCCCTCTCTGACTTCTTCTTCTTCTTCTCTGAACTTTCTGATCACTCTTCCTCCTGCTCAATTGAATTTGTCGAAGACTGCTAGTATCTAAGCATAAGACCAGTCAGAGTCTTACAAATTGGTATTCAGAGCAGTGTTCACATTCCTGAACCCACCACCAATTCCATCCCATCTACATCAGCGGAAGGACAACTCAAATGGGGTACAATACCAGGCAGGGTAAGCAGCATCAACTGGATGAACATGTAAGCCTCATCGAGGCACAATTCGCAGATCACTTCGGAGCTATAGACGACCAGTAGATAGGACTAAAAGAAACAGTTTCAAAAATCTCGGGCCTAAGGACGTCAATAGAACAGCTGAAGGATGAGCTACCTGTAGTGAAACAAAGCCTGAACGAACTACAACAAATGATGATCAGCTGATTCAATTCAAGGAAGGAAAAGGCTCGGGCTCAGGGTCTAGGCATTCCAAAACAAATAAGGGGTATGAACATCCACATCAAGAATATCACTACACTACTACAGGTAACCCTAACCCAAAATGGCAGGTTTTGCCTCTGTTCATTTCTTTGGTCAAGCAGAATTTTGGTATGGAACATACAGTAAAGCTAGAGGGAAGGTGTCATGGCCTAATTTTGTCAGGGATCTATATGCTAGATTTTCTAGCTTGTTTAGAGAAAGTATTATTGGGGAATTCCACAAATTAAGGCAAACAACCACAGTAGAACATTTCTACAATGATTTTGAGACCCTTACGTCTAGCTTAGTCAGTGAGGGTATCAATCTTGAAGAAGACTATTTCATTCAGAGCTTCATCAGTGGGTTGAAAGACGAGATTAGGTTGGAGGTAGAGAAATTTGATGTGGGAGATCTCTCTCGAGCTATTTTTCTGGCAAGAAAGCAGGAAGCCAGCTTGAACAATGCATGGCACCACCCCAGGACTACTGCCAGAACACAGCCCACCCTTATAAATACTAGCCCAGCTAAACTTTCCCCCAACAGTACCAGCTGGAGAAGTAAGCCTATACAGACCAACCCACATGTTTCCCATCATCAAAATCCACCTACTACACCACAAAAGGCCTTACTACCTACACCAAACCAAGCACCCACCCAAAGGTACAATAGGGGATTCTTCGATGACAGAAGAAAAAGGGGGCTTTGTTACTAGTGCGATGAGGTATTCACACCAGCACACACCTGTAAGCATAGGCAGGTGTCCATGCTAGTGGTTGATGAGGAAGAAGGTGAGGACACACCCCCTGTCTATGATGAGGAATTACCTGCGCAAGAAGAACCTGCTGTGGAAAAAGAAGGGGACATGGTTGAAATCACAGTGCATGCCATTACTGGAACCCCCTCAAGTAACACATTTAAGCTGTGGGGTATGCATGACAAGGAGGTGTTCTCTATACTCATAGATACAGGATCAACTCACAACTTCATTGACCCTAACATTGCTGGCAAATTAGGATGTGTAGCAGTGGCTACAACCCTAATGACTATTATGGTGGCTGATGGCAACAGAGTCACCAGTGACTCCATGTGTCAAGATTTTACTTGGACCTTACAGGATCAAACCTTTAGCTCGGATATGATGATATTGCCTTTGGGAGGCTGTCACTGTGTGTTAGGCCTGCAATGGCTCAAGACACTAGGTCAAGTTCAGTTTGATTTTAAGGCAATGACAATGACCATCACAAAAGTAGGGAAGGCCATCACTTTCCAAGGAGGGAATGGGAAGACTGAGGTTAAATTACTGTCAGCTGAAGGAATGTCCAAGTATTTGGCACACAATGTAGGGGCCTTATGTGGACAGGTATACACTTTGACCACCTTACCTTCAAGTAATCACATAGATCCTCAACTTACAGCATTACTTCATACATTTGTTGATGTTTTGGTGAGCCCAAGGGATTATCCCCTGTAAGACCCCAAGACCACCACATACCTCTTATTCCTAACTCACAACCTGTGAGTATCAGGCCTTATAGAATGCCATATAACCAGAAGAGTGAAGTGGAAAAGATAGTCCACGAGATGCTAGATTCAGGCATCATACAGCCTAGTTCATCCCCTTCAGCTCACCAGTACTAGAGATGTCAAAGGGCCGGGCTAGGGCCGGCCCAGCCCAAGCCCATCGGGCCTGTTGTGGGGCCGAGCCGGGGCCGGGCCAGTGGGGCTGCCAACCGGGCCGGGCCGGGCCTGCCGAAGGGAAACCTAGGCCCAGTCCAGGCCCTGGCCCTAGGCCCAATATCTAGGGCCGGGCTTGGGCCGGGCCCGGGCCCAAAAAAAATTTTTTTTTTTTATTTTTATATTTTCTGGTTTTTCTAAATAAAAGCTTTAATTGCGATATTTTCTTGTTATTATGTACACAAATTCTAATTTAATAATGTGTATAAGCAAGTAAAGTAACAACAAATATTCTAATTTAAACCATTTCGTTAATTACACCTAGAAGAAACATTTTGCTCCAATTACGGCAGTAGAAGAAAATTTTGTTTATTGTTAGTGACATGTAGGTCCATAAATAATTTGTTGTTACTTAATTGGCATAAGTGTAGACGGATATAACAATAATCATATAGTTTAAGCCAATCTTTCCTTGTTGGATACAAATTGCATTCAACAAAGGAAATTTATTTTCTATTTGCGAGAGACCAATATGCAAACAAATTAGCGAAGGCTTGTGTTTTGATTCTTGTCGAACTTTGGATGCTTGACAAACCTCCAACCAGCTTACTGGAAGACCTGGATAAAGATGCGCATGGTGAACGGAGGCTAAGGCAGGTTTCTAGTTTTAATTAGTTTTTTTTTTCAGTACTAATTTGTACCTAAACCAAGGGAAAATTTGTTCCAGTCGGCAGGGTTAACAGGAAATAGGAACAACTGAAACCAAGTTTGATAGAGAATACACGCTATATAAGGCTAAACTTGCTGGGATCTTTGAACTGCTTTTATTGGCAAATTAGACCATCAAGTCAAGTCATGTCGGGTATGCTTGGTTCATGGTTTAAATCATTGCGTCACGGCAATTGGGAGTGGAAATGGGAGGGAAAAGGGGAGGGCAAGTTTTTTTTTTAAAAAAGGTGGGGCAGGCCACAATAGGGCCGAAATAGGGCTGATTTTGGGCCAAAATCGGGCCAGATCCGGGCCGAAACCGGGCCGGGCCTGTTTCGGGCCAAAACCGGGCCGGGCCTGGCCCGGGCCATTTTTTGGAAATCCAGGCCTGGTCCAAGCCCAGGCCCAAGGCCCTATGCCTGCGGGCCTGCACTGTTCACCTGCGGGCCGTGCCGGGCCGGGCTTTTTTCGGGCCGGGTCGGGCTGGGCCGCGGGCCGTCCGGCCCGTTTGACACCTCTAACCAGTACTGTTAGTTAAGAAGAAAGATGGTTCATGGCGAATGTGCATTGATTACAGAGGACTAAATAAACTAACAGTTAAGAACAAATACCCTATTCCGATCGTGGATGACCTACTAGATGAGCTTCACGGGGCAAGGGTATTTTCTAAGCTAGACCTCAGGAGTGGGTATCACCAGGTGAGAGTGAACCCTGATGATGTTCACAAGACAGCATTTACAACCCACTTTGGACACTTTGAATTCAAAGTAATGCCATTCGGGCTAACAAATGCACCAGCCACATTTCAATCCCTCATGAATGATGTTTTTAAGTCTCATTTAAGGAACTTTGTGTTAGTGTTTTTCGACGACATCTTAGTCTACAGCAAGAGTTTCAAGTAACACTTACAACACCTTGGTACAGTGCTGCAAACACTAAGGCAGCACCAACTATTTGCGAAATCTTCCAAATGTACTTTTGCTGTTGGAAAAGTGGAGTATCTAGGCCATTTGATATCTGGAGAAGGGGTTTCTGCTGATCCCAACAAGATAGAGGCCACGAGAAGCTGGCCCTTGCCGAAAACTCTTAAGCAATTGAGGGGTTTCCTAGGCCTAACTGGATATTACAGGAAATTCCTTCAGAACTATGGCCTAATTAGCAAGCCTCTCACCAGACCTTTGCAGGAGAATAACTTCAAGTGGGAACCAGAATCTGTAGCAGCTTTTAGTAAACTCAAGGCAGCTATGGTCAGTGCTTCAGTCCTAGCTTTGCCAAACTTCTCAATACCCTTTGTCACGGAGGACGAAGCAAGTGAACAGGGATAGAGATCAGTACTTACGCAGGAGCGAAGACAATTGGCTTTCTTTAGCAAGGCCTTTGGACCTAGAGCTTTGTCCCTTTCCACTTATGAAAAAGAACTCATGGCAGTAGTGCAGGCAAGCATGCACTGGCATACTTATCTCAGCATTCAACCTTTTTCAATTATGACTGATCATTGTAGTTTGAAGTACCTATTGGGGCAGAGAGTTACTTCTTTGCTTCAGAAGAAGTGCCTCTCCAAACTGTTGGGATTCACCTTCACCATACATTACAAATCTGGGGCTGAGAATGGAGCAGCAGATGCTTTGTCAAGGTTGCCAAGTTCTGATGATGTCAATGGGGAATGTAGGGCTATGGCCTGTATCACACCAGTGTGGTTGACTGAGGTCAAGGAGAGTTATCAAGATGATCAATTCATAATGGAGCAAATTCAGTTGCTCACCCTGGAGCCTTATGCAACTTCTGAATTCACTTATGAGAATGACATTTTGAGATACAGAGGCAGGATTTGCGTGGGAACAAAGGGGGATTTGAGGACTCAAGTTCTTCAGACACTCCATTCAGCTGGAATTGGGGGGCATTCAGGGACTTCAGCTACTCACAGAAGGATTTCATTAGTATTCTATTGGCCCTCTTTAAGACATGATGTCAAGGAGTGGGTGAAGAGGTGTGCCACCTGCCAGCAAAATAAGCATGAAACTGTTGCTTATCCGGGTCTACTCCAACCACTACTAATCCCATCACAGTTTTGGAGTAGCATATCATTAGATTTTATTGAAGGCTTACCTAAATCTGAACACAAGGAAGTTGTTTTGGTGGTGGTAGACAGATTGAGCAAGTTTCACATTTCATACCTCTAAGTCATCCCTATACAGCACAGGAAGTTGCCCAAGTGTACTTTGACCACATTTTCAAGTTACATGGGACCCCTGACAGCATCATTAGTGACAGGGGGAATGTCTTCCTTAGTCAATTTTGGCAGAAACTATTTGCCTTATTGGGAGTTAAGTTACATATGAGCACAGCTTACCATCCACAGAGTGATGGTCAGACAAAAAGGGTGAATCAATGCCTTGAAACTTATCTGAGGTGTGTCTGTGGAGATAAACCCAAGTCTTGGTGCAAATGGCTTACCTTAGCTGAATATTGGTACAACACCAATTATCATACCTCACTCCAAATGTCCCCCTTCCAGGCTTTATATGGTTATACTCCTAAACCTTTAGGCTTGGGAACTAATGAGACCACCAATATTGCCTCGGTGGACTCTTACATGGCTGACAGAACCAAGGTCATGAACCTTCTTAAAAGGAATTTGGAGGAAGCACAAAACAGGATGAAGGTTTATGCTGACAGAAGGAGAAGTGATAGAAGTTTCTCAGTGAGAGATCGAGTGTATCTGAAATTGCAGCCTTACAAACAGAATAGTCTAGCTTTAAGAAAGAGTTTCAAGCTGGCACCCAAGTACTATGGACCCTTCACAGTACTAGCAAAAGTTGGCAAGGTTGCTTACAAATTGGATTTGCCTGCACATTCTCTTATCCATCCTGTGTTTCATGTTTCACGTTTCACTACTCAAGACTGCTATTGGGCAAAATTCAGCAACTTCACCCACCTTGCCTCCTACTAATTTGGAAGGTCAGATTTTGCTGGAACCATCGCAAGTATTGGAGCATAGAATGATAAAAAGAGGGCAACACTGTGTATCACAAGTCTTGGTGGCCTGGTCTAATCTTCCCACCAATGAAGCTACTTGGGAGGATTGGGAGGTAGTAAAGCATAAATTTCCAGAGCTAGTCATAGAGAAGGAGGCTGGTTTTGAAGGGGAAGGGAATGTCATGGATTTGTCATCCAGACGACCACTGAAATTCAAGATCAAGAAGAAGACAGCTGCTCAGGGATTGGGAGGGAACAGCTCAGCTGGAAGACAAGCTGAGCAGGTGAAATGCACTCAAGAAAGTCTACAGGGAATGGGCGCGCGTGACCTGCTGGGCTGAAGTAACTGCACAGGCGCGTGATGAGCGTGAGAATGCTAATTACCAGGGGGATCTTGCTGAGCTGGAAGGATTAAGACAGAGAATTAATGAAGGCAATCTTGGCTTAGAACATTAATAGCAGATTAGTTATAACCGTTACAATTAGTTTTACAATTCCAGAAATTCCTTTTTGTATTTTCATTTTTCCAATTTCAGTTCTCTGAGTGGGAGGTTGTTAGCATCTTTTGGTTGTAACCTCCTTACAGGGAGATGATCACGCAAGAAGGAATCAATGAAAAATCTATGCAAAGTTTTCCTCTCTAATTCCCTCTCTGACTTCTTCTTCTTCTTCTCTGAACTTTCTGAACACTCTTCCTCCTTCTCAATTGAATTTGTCGAAGATTGCTAGTATCTAAGCATAAGACCAGTCAGAGTCTTACAAGATGTCGGAGATCTAAGGCCAGAAATTATGGAAGCCTCAAGTAGTGATTTGGATGTAGAGTACAATCTCAAAGAAATGGTGGATATAATCTGAAAAAACAAATGGAAACATTAAGACAAGAGAATCAAGAATTAAAGAGTGAATTGAATGCGAAACAAGAAAACCAAGGGATTCAGACATCATTAATTGCGGATGATGAACACAGTAAATTGGGGGCGCGTGACCCTCACGCGCCGGCACATAACTTGGAGTGCCACGTAGATAAAACTGCTGAAGTGGAATTTGAGGTGGGACAACAACATAACTCTCTTGTAACAGAGGATTTTCCACCGTTACCTTCCAAAAGCAAAGCAGAGTCTAAAAACAATAGAAGGACAAGACCTTACACAGAAAATGGGACTGAATTCATAGAAGGGCACTTTTGCTAGTGTTGTGCGGCCAAATAGAGACTACGTCAAAGAAAATGGTCTGCAATATATTGAACCACATGTGATAAATGGACAGAAGGGAGTGGAATTACTGCTGCATATGTTGAAACTGAAGCTAAAACATGGGAGAACTCTCTCATTGCCTATGTCCTTGGAGCTAAACCACCTGCTTTTGTCATGAAAGGATATCTGGAAAGGAAATGGAGACAATTTGGAAATTTCTCAGTAAGTCTCTTAAAACCTGGGTTATATCTTATTTGCTGTGAGTCTACAGATGTGAGAAAACAGATTCTGGAAAAGGGACCGTGGTTTTTTTTATAGTAAACCGGTGATACTGAAACCATGGACAGCTTCTATGTCATTAGAAACGGATGATATAAATGCAGTGCCAATGTGGATTCAATTGCCAAATCTACCTCTATTGTTTTGGTCAAATCAGATGATCAGTCGAATTGCTAGTGCAATAGGTAAGCCGATGTTTATGGATAATATAACATCAGAGAAAGACAGATTGGGGTATGCAAGAGTGTGTGTTGAGGTGGAAACAAATAAAAACTTACTTGATCAAATTCCCTTGAAGGGTTCAAAGGATACTATTATATATCAGAGAATAGAGTATGAATGGTTGCCATTAAATGCTCTCAATATCAGAATTATGGCCACCTGGCAACAAGAAGCAGCAAATTCAGCAAGTGCGGAAACCCAAAATTCAAAAGGCAAGCATAATGGAGAAGGAACCATTAGTTGAGCAGCAGGTAACTGAAATGGTGCAGCATATTGAAGGTGATAATACTATCTTAAAGCCTAGTTCTGGAGTAGTCACAGTTAACAATACCTTTTCTATACTGGCAAATGAGGAGAATATAGAACAATCTATGCAGCAAGCATCAAGCACAACTAGAGAGAAATCTCAACAAACAAATGGGAAAGGAAGTAAATTGCAGTTGACAAAGGGGAGCTATAACAAGGGGAAGGGTGTAAGGTTTAAATGACAGTAATTGCAAGTTGGAATATTAGCGGGTTTAATGACCCTGTCAAGCAAGCAGATGTGAAAAAATGCTTGAAAGAAAATAAAGTGGAAATAGTGGGGCTGTTGGAAACAGGAGTTAGAGAAGAAAATGTGAAGAAAATCACCAAAAAATGGAGAAGACTTTGGATGTTTGAGCATAGTGTTAATTCCAAAGGAGTTTTAAGAATATGGATTGGATGGAATAGTCCGAAATTCATATTGAAGTAATGAACAAATCTAGTCAACATATCACAGGGAAAGTAAACACCTTAGATTCAAGCAACGTGACATACCTTACCTTTGTGTATGCTAATAACAAGGGAGAAAAGAGGAGAGATTTGTGGCAAAGCTTAATGCAGGATGGAAATGCTATTGGGAAGCGACCATGGTTGGTGGCTGGGAATTTCAATGTAGTTAGAAATGCAACAGAAAAACAAGGAAGGATTGGTATAAGTAATAGGGATGTGGCTGAGTTCAATAAGTGTATTTTTGATACACACCTTAAAGACACAAGAACACTGGGATTATTCTATACTTGGTGTGATAAGAGAGAGGAGAAATTGATTTGTTGTAGATTAGATAGAGCCCTCCAAAATGAAGTTTGGATGGAGGAGTACCCAAATACCGTAGTAGAGGCTAAGCCCCCTGGGATCTCTGATCATGCTTTGCTTATTATTCAAACAGTGCAGGAACAACATTATGGGGTTAGACCTTTTAAATTCTTCAACTTTTGGATGCAACATCACAGTTTTTCTCAGATATTAAAGTCAGCTAGGGAAGAACATGAAGAAGGAGATGCTTGTCATCAACTTAAAGCAAAGCTCAAGAAATTGAAACGAAAGTTAAAACAGCTGAACAAAGAGCACTACAGCAATATATCAGCTAGAGCTGCTGCTAAATTCCAAGAATTGCAAACTATCCAAAGTCAGATCTTAAAGCAACATAATACAGCTCTCTTAAAGGAGGAAAAGGAGTTACACCAGCAATATTATCATTTGGTGCAGGCTGAGGAAGCTTTCTGTCAACAGAAAGCTAGAGTTAAAGACATAAAACTTGGGGATTGCAATACATGATATTTTTTCAGGAAAATGCAAACTCATAGAGCTCACAATAAGATCCTAGCAATCAAGGATATGAATGGGGATCAAGTGGTGGGAGCTAAGAAGGTTCACAATGTTGCTATCAGATATTTCTCAGACTTCCTAGGGACTTCAGTGCAAACCCAACCTCAGATGAAAACCAGATTATCTTCAGTAATCCATAAACAGCTAACACATAAGGAACATGAAATGCTTGTTACTCTTATGGATGGACATGAAATAAAAGAGGCTTTCTTCTCTTTGAAGGCAAATAAGGCCCCAGGGCCTAATGGATTCATTACTGAATTTTTCCAGAAGAACTGGGAGGTGGTGGGGCAACAGGTAATAGATGTAGTGAAGGAAATGCTAAATAAGAATAAATGCATTAAATGGTTCCATAGCACAAGTCTGACTTTAGTCCCAAAGGTGCCTTGCCCTAATACTATGAGTGAGTTTAGACCTATTGCATGTTGTAATGCAATATACAAGGGAGTATCAAATATTCTCTGTGCAAGAATTAAGAAGGTGCTGCCAAGAATGATCAAAATAAAGCGATATGCCTTCGTAGCAAAAAGAAGCATTGCAGACAACATTTTATTAATGCAAGAACTTGTGTGACATTATCATAAGCAGGGGGTCAGCTAAGGTGTGTAATGAAAATTGATCTCCAGAAGGCTTATGATTCAGTTGGATGGGACTTTTTAAGGTATGTAATGGAAGCTATGCATTTTCCTGTGAAGTTTGTGGAATGGATTATGCAATGTGTTACATCTGCAAGATATTCAATCAGCTTGAATGGTAACATGAAAGGTTTTTTTGCTAGCTCAAGAGGATTGGGGCAAGGAGATCCTATCTCTCCTTACCTTTTCTTGTTAGTGATGGAAGCTTTCTCAGGACTACTGGACAGCTATACCCAAGATGCTGGTTTCTCTTTTCATCCTAAATGCAAGAAGCTGAATATCAATCATCTAAGCTTTGCTGATGATTTGTTCTTGATGGCTAAAGCTAGCATAAGCTCTCTTATGATACTTAAAGAAGTGCTAAAGTAGTTTGAACAGCTATCTGGTTTGGCACCTAACCTAAATAAGAGTGCTATATATGTAGCAGGGGTGGATGAGGTTACTAAAGCTCAGTTAATGGAGATTATTGGTATTCCTCTTGGAGAATTCCCAGTTACATACCTGGGGGTCCCCTTGATATCAACTAAGCTGCATCCTAAAGACTGCAAGATACTGGTAGAGAAAGTAACAAAGAAGATATCTAGCTGGACTACTCAATACTTGTCATATGCTGGCAGACTTCAATTGGCTATTTCAGTATTGGTAAGCATGCAAGTATACTGGTGTACTATTTTTCTGTTGCCTAAGAAGATAATCAACCAGATTGAAGGCAATATCAGGGCTTTTGTTTGGCATGGAAAAGATATTCAATGCACTGGAGCTAAAGTTTCTTGGAAAGAGCTATGTCTTCCAAAAAGAGAGGGTGGACTGGGTCTAAAGAGATTAGCAGAATGGAACAAGGCAGCAATTTGGAAACATTTATGGGATTTGGCAAGCAAAAAAGACTCATTGTGGGTGAAGTGGTGTCACACATATGTTATAAAACATAAACATTTGTGGACCTTCAAACCACCAGTGAACTTATCATGGACTTGGAGGAAACTTGTCAACATGAGAAATCAAATGGCTCAGCTCTGTACATACAAAGTGGGAAATGGGAAAGAGACATGGTTATGGCTTGATAGATGGCTTGATGAAGAGACACTAGTAAACAATTGGGGCATAGAGTAGTGTATGATGCTGGCTTGGATCTTAATAGTAAAGTCAGTGTTATCATACAAGGGGATACATGGCAGCTACCAAATAACAGATCATATGAGCTGAGGATTCTTACTCAAATGCTAGAATCCATGTCTAGACCTGATAGAGGGCATGCAGACAGAATAAGATGGAAGTTTCACTCTAGTGTTGGAAATTTTACTATAAGATCAGCTTGGGAAGGGGTTAGAACAAAAGCACCAGCAGTCTACTGGTGGAACTGATATGGTTTTCAGGAAATATCCCCAAATGTGCTATGATGCTTTGACTAATTTGCAAATGAGGTATTAGAACAAAGTGTAAGCTGAAAGCCTGGAATATTATTCCAGATGATACATGTGAACTGTGTGGTGAATAGCCTGAGACCATTGACCATTTGTTCATACAGTGTAAGTGTAAGTATGCACATGAGCTATGGAAATTGGTGCTGAGTAAGCCGAGAATTCAAATTAACAGGGAGTCATGGAACCAATTTCTCTATGAAGCAGCCAAAATATGCAGGGGGAGAGTCTCCAAGCCAAGATGAACAAATTAGTGGTGGCAGTAACAACATATGGAATATGGAAGGAAAGAAATCTTAGAGTGTTTGAACACCAAAGCTCAAATGTGCAGGGATGCCTTCATGTTATTCAACAATGGACAAAGTATAGAGTATATAGCTGGGCTAAGTTTCCAGCCATAGAGAGGAATAAGCAGTTATGCCAAGCATGGGGAATGAGTGCACAGAAGATACTTAGAACATGAGATTAGAGAAAGGAGTATGCCCTTGTACATAAACTATATAGGTATGTGAGGGATGAACTGTATAGTAAAGTGAGGTATACATGTAATTTGTTTGAGGTCAAAATAAATACAAAGGAATTTTGACCAAGAAAAAAATGTACTCAAGTTCTTTAGTAAAAAGAAAAGGCTGTATGGTGCAAGAAGTTATTAGAGATAAATTTTTTGTTCAACTTTGTGTTCTCTTCCAAATCTTTCCATGTCCTCTTCATATTTGTGAGTCTGTAAGTTTGGATAACCATTTGTCTCCAACAAAAGTGGTATCAGAGCCACAACAGTCCTAGTAGATGTTGTGACATTAATGTTTTAGTCATTACGATTGTAGAAAAGGGTATCAAAAATGGATATTTGGTTTGAGTCATTAATATTCTTAAATTTTGTGAGAATTAGTTAGTGTCCTTTCACTGTATTTGAATTTTTGTGTGATTTGTGGGATGTGGTCGATAGGAACCATATAGTAGCATGTCGAAAGGAGTTCGACAAAGGAGAAACAAAAGACACTCCCAGTGTTGCAGAAGGCCGTTTATAAAGAGATATTGATGTGCATCGGGCATTGAAGATCTCTGAGTGAGGTTTGGCAAGTGAGAAAGGTCATTGTTTCCAACCATATACGTGACTTCTTACCCGAGGAGTATTGGGTACAAACCTGGAAAGAAGAAGAGTTCACAAATGAAGATTGTGAATGTCTTGAGGAAAAAAATACCCAATGGAAGATGAATACAAGTTTTGCCTTCCGAAGCTGAAGAGACAGAAGAGACAAAGATGAAGAAGAGTTCAAGGCTTTTGAAGCCATTGATGATGAAGATTTGCCATATGGAGAAGAACAACTCTGCAAATATGGAGGAGATCAAGTATGAAGTGATTGAAGAAATGGTTGAAGAAAGAGAGCATAATGAGAACACATATGGCGGTGAAAATGCTCACGCAAAAGGAAAAGAATATGTGGTAAAGACCATGGAGGTTGAAAGCATTGAGAAAGAGAGTCAGTACAGGCCAAAGGGTCAATAAACCGTTTATGTGAGTAACTTTGTTTCAGAAGAAGAAAGTTTGCTCGACTTATTTTCATTACATGGATTGCCAAGAATAGAAGAAGAAATGATAATTTTTGCATGCGAAGGAAGTTGGGGAGCTACCACGTGAATATGTCAAAAAGATTGACATTTTTATGAGTTATTTTTGCAAAGCTTATCTTGATAATACTGTTACATTTTAAGGGAGTTAATTTTGTGAAAAGTAAAGCACATTATGCTCAACTTGGTGCGCATAATATGTTGAGTGATACAGGTTGGGTGAATACGGAGATCTCTTTGACCTGGAGGAGCAACATCAAAAAAGAAATGGTCAAAATCAAGTATCCACACAAGTGATAAAGAAACGTCAAAGGTATAATATCAAGATGACTAGCATGCGATACACGTCAAAAGAAATGGTAGAAAAAATTGTTGTTGTTGATGAAATGGGAGATGATGAGGACCATTATGAAGACTTATCAAGGTCCTATTGATGAACAATGTTTTGGGAAAAAAATCAAGTTTAAAGGATGATGTTGAAAAACAAGCTTGATTTATATTATTACAGTGGTGCATTAGTGATGTGTTAGCGGTCATTAGTCGTGTATTAGTGCTGTATTAATAATTTATTAGTGGTGCATATATTAAAAATGCACTAATTTACAATGTTTAGTTGATATGTGGATATTGAGTGAGTGCTGATCTTAATACAAGTCGAGAAGTTACAGTAGTACTTATAAAGCCTTGCACTGTAGTCATTTAGTAAGAAAGAAAAGGGTGTATGGTGCAAGAAGTAAGAAATAAAATTCTAATCCAGAGAAAGACCCAGCAGTAGCCTTCTTCTCCATCTGACCCAGCTTGCCCCCCCTTCCCCCTCCAACTCCCATGGCTGTGAGGGTGGAAGGGGAGGCCTTCTCACTGCTATTTCGCTTCCTCCATTTCCTTTTGCTCCTGTTTTCCACATCTTTTGTTCATCCTTTCTGGGCATCCCATTGCTGCCTCCATCCGCCACCACCCTCCTCCACCCGCCGATCTCCACCACCACCCTCAGATCGGCTTCCCTTCAGCCATAAAATTACTTCCTCCCATTCGCTACCCTTAGATCTGACAGGTTTGTCCAGATCCGTCGCAGTCACCGGACCTCTGTTCCGGTTGGTTTGGGTTGAGCTTTCCGATGCGGGTCCGATATGGTGGACTTATGGCTTGAAGATGGCGGATCTAACAGAGATGGATGATGTTGGTTCCCTTCGAGCTGCGGTTCGTTCAGATCCGGCCTTGGGAACCGGCTCCATTTCCTTTGGTTCCGATATTAACCGCGGCAGTAATGTAAACTGTCACTTTATGCGGCCCATGGATTTGATGCCAACCGGCATCTCCTCCACCCTGTTACCACTTGATCTGGATTTTCAAAATCCAACAGTGGTAATATTTATCGTTACTGTTTTCCTCCAAGGCCATGTTGGCCAGCTCCAGGGTCAAGCATTTGTTGTTGTTTGTACTCTTTTTCTAGTACTTTTTGTACTCTGTTTCCAGAGCCAAACGTTAGTTTGTGCTCTTTTGTTTGTACTTCTATGTTTTTAATTAATGCAATTGCCGTTTGACCCCAAAAAAAACAAAAAAGAAATAAAATTCTAATTTAATTCTGTTCTCTTTTCAAGATCTCTCCATGTCCACTTCATATTTGTAAGCTTGTGAGTTTAATTGATCATTTGTCTCCTTAAGATCGTTATTTCGGCCCTCTTAATTAGTAAAATGACGCCAAGTATGCGTACTTCCTGAACACAATTGACTCCTAATCTCACTGAAATTCATTGCATGCGTTGGTTGAACACCTCAGTGCCGTCATAGAAATAGTATGACGACGTAAATTCTCCCTCCATCAGGGATGACAAAAAATCGTCTTGACTGCATGATGTATGATCCACTAGAAAGGGTTTGGTCCAAAAATCTTCAACGTTTTCCGAGAATGTTTCAGATGAATTGGAAAGTGAACAGTCAGTGTCTGAAGAGATAAGTGATTCAACACGTGAAGCACTGGCTGGCAACTGGTAGCTTACCGAGCTCTGCTGAGATGGATTGTCAGAGACCACATTTTCAGATGCAGTTTCAGGAAATTTCTCTGAGGCCAGGTTCATTTTTCGATTTAATTCCGCTCGTTTCTTGAGATGGCTGTGCCAATAGTTCTTTATTTCGTTATCTGTTCTTCCTGGTAATTTTTCTGCCATGGCCGACCATCTGTATACGAAAAAGAGTATAAGATTTTTGTAGTTATTATGCGAAATTAAGCTACAAGATAAACCCAAACACCTTTCAGTACTTGATTTGTCCGATGGAGTAATAACATTTACGTACTTGGTTCCAAGTCCATCATGTAACTTCAAGATGAGCTCCTCTTCTTGTTTGCTGTAGTTCCCGCGTTTTACGTTAGGCTGAAGGTAATTCTTCCATCTTAGCCTACAACTCTTTCCGCATCTGGATAGACCTGAAAGATGAAATTTGGTTAAGGTACGTAGTGGTTCGTATTTTCCTTCATTACAGTTATGTTTCCTCCGGAAACTTTAAGAAACAAGCAAGCAGCATTGTAAGCAGCCACACCTAGTGCGAAATGCGCAATTCTGGTAAGGAGATTATTTTCCAAAACCTTTGAAGTGGAAAAAGCGCTACATTTCAGTTTTCAAAAGTTTCATGTTTGAATTAAGAGTCCCATGTGGCTCCACATACGACATTAATAACTGGTCTTTTATACAAGCCGAAAATTTGGGCTAAGAAGGATTGGTTGATAATGATGGTTACTCCAAACCAACAAGAATCTTTTAGCTATGTATAGAGATCCCCCATAAAGGGCAAAAATAAGGGAAGAAAGTGTCCCGACCTGCAAACTTTGGGAGTTGGCGCCAGTTCCAATGCCCATATCTCTGGATGTAAGCTCTTAACTTCTCGTCTTCTTCTTCACTCCATGCACCTTTCTTCAGTCCATTTTTCTCAAAGCGAGGAGCTCTCACCATTTTGTTTCCAGTGTAGTATATAGTAGCTTCTCTCTCTCTCTCTCTGGATTCTTATTTCAAGTGGGACATCCGTAGGTAGCTAACTTCAGCCTATTTATACGCTTAAGGACTCGAAACTGATATAGAACCTAACGAGGTTCCAGGAAGGATTGCTCATGGGTCCCTCGACAAGACGAAGGAAAACTTGACCTATCCAAATTGAAGCACGTCTCTAATAATTATCCAAAGTCTTATCAAATACGAACATTATGTAAATCATCACTAAATAACACAACAAAGGATGAACGTTGTTATCAGATACAAAGTCTTGCAGATTATGGAAGCGACATGTAATATTATTGTTTGTCTTTTCTTTTCTTTTTTTTGCCATTTAGTGTTCCTTTCCTTTTAGCCCCTCCTAATGAAAGCGATACATGCATTATGACTCTTTCTTATAATTTATTACTAGAAACGAAAAAAAATAAAATACTCCTAGATATTATATAAATCCTATAAAACTACAAAACAGATTCTAAAGCCTCTAAAACTCTATCTAATTAATATAGTGGACTTATTTCGAACTATTAACACTTCAAACAGTTTCTGAATTGCCACTTGTCCTCCACAATAGCCAAATACGACTGTCGTTATTATAGTACTCTTATTAATGTCCTAGAAATCATTACATTCTTGTGCTTTATCCCTGAATTGAATGGATAGGTAATGCAATCCTACATATATGAAAGGGGTAACCTCCTCGTATGCCCGATATAAGGAAATCTATGAGGTCCAAGAAAAGTTAAGTTCTCATACTCTAAATATATACCCACGATGACTTAGTAATCTATAGAATAGAAGTGTTGTCCTATGAGTGAATCCTTTTGATATACTAATTTTTAGATTTTAATCTTTAAGATATTTTTGTCTAGTGCAAGTCTACTTTAAGCTCAAAGGTTAAATTTACCAAGTTTCTTCAAGAAAGAGCTAAGACTGTTTATCAATTTTTTTTGACAAAGTGACAAGAAAAGAAAGAAAAGAGAAATACTAAGTAATCTGCACTAATTATGTGAAAATAGACACACGAGCCATTTTATCTATTCA
Organism: Escallonia rubra; assembly: GCA_033065855.1. Taxonomy (NCBI): domain Eukaryota; kingdom Viridiplantae; phylum Streptophyta; class Magnoliopsida; order Escalloniales; family Escalloniaceae; genus Escallonia; species Escallonia rubra. The sequence continues at coordinate 23,622 of JAVXUO010002753.1, read as the reverse complement.
TGCATCCATGACAAAGTGCCATACCCGATGACCCATTAATAGGCCCAATTGTAAACTATACAAGCCGAAACCTAACTCTTCTTTCAAGTGGCCTCTTTTCCCGATATGACGATGATAAACATTTTATAATCATAACAGAACCGACCAAAGGGGCCCTTTAATTTTCTACTAGCATAGTTGTGTATATATGTATTCATCAAGTTTGTGGTTTTTGGTATGTTTGCAGGTTTAAGTATTGGCAACCTGCTCTAATCTGGTCCGCTCCTCTGCTCCAAGTGTGAATCCATTTTCTCGTTTAGTTTTGGTTTATCAGCTTCAAAGCAACTTGTGTAAAGGCATTTTAATGGAGTAGTCAACTAGTTTATTGGTCAATAATTGGCGAGAATCTTTTTGTACTTGACTAAAGAAAGAGTTGTCCGCAGTGACGTTGTGGGGCTGATGTCAATCTGGTGTAGAAAGCTAGGTCATGCCAACAAAACTGGGCAGATCCCGGACAGAACACGTTCTTGAAGTAAGATTGATGCGTGATTGGGATCTTAAAATGTGTCCACACTCAACGGTGCGGTTGACTCGGATTTCGCTTTCTCACGTTGGGAATATTTAATCACCTCTCCGTATGGTTGCTCAAGACGAGAGACCATTGGCTGCAACCAACGAAAACTATTTAAGTCATTTTTTTTGGGTTGGCAAGTCTAGATTTCCAAGCATTATAAACAATCTTTTAAACATTAACACATTATAGATCAAGATATATTCTCTCAAGCAAAAAAGGAAAAAAAGATCAAGATATAACAACAAAATCAAGAAGGAAGTTTGCAATTTATATCGATCGAGTTCTCCTGCTCCATTTTGTGGTCAGAGTAAGACTTTCGTCACGTAATTATTTGAGGTGCTTCAAAGTAAGTGATTCATATCTTACGGTAAAAGATATAAATAAATGCTACCCAACTTCATATAAAATGAAATGTCACAACAAATACAATTAGCCTCCCATGCTTGGAAATTTTTCTTTTTTAAATGAAAACAAAAAAGGAAAATATAGATGTAGAAGGTCGAGTTATGACATTGCATTATTGCATATATAATTTAAGCGTTAGAAGCATAACATAATACTTTTAAGGAATTAATTACTTAAACATCAAAAAACAACATAATCTAAGAATTAGACATTTGACTTATACATGGCATAAAGCTGGCAAAAAGCATCCTAATGCCATCGAAAGCATCAAAATAGGTTTTCACAATCTCTTTTGTAATTAAAAGAGTATTAGTGAACTTTTAAGCGACAAAATTTGAAGCAGAGCTGCAACTTTGGCGGGTTGAATTGGCCCAAAGGCTAAACCATGCCCAGCACACCCTCAAACACTCTTTGTGGTGTCCAGCTCAGCGCATCTATGTGCCAAATAATATCAGTCCATGCCTAGTCATGAAAGTTTTGTCGGGGACGGGCTAGATATGGGTTGCCCATGACTTATCCATGGTTACAATTAGTTTTTGTTTAAATTTTAAGTATATCAATTATCATCTAAGTCTACTAATTAGTCATGAATTTTTGTTTGTTTAGTTTTTAAGCATATCGATTACCATTGAAGTCACCCAATTAGTCATGATCGAAGAAAAGTATGATTTAGTCATGATGCGGGCAGCTTTATTTTATTTAAACCAATCTTGTCCGCTACATTATGTAGCAGAAGACAGGGTATATAAGCCCCCAACCCCTAATTTTGCAGCTCGTTTTCCTTCTGTACAATCTTCCTGGGGCGACTAGCAACTTGCCCTCCATAGGTAAATAATTAATTTATGGCCCTAGTGTCTCCCCAGATCCGCTTACTCATGCCATTAACAATGTAATTAAGTAAACAAATGCTATGCTTTGTATGTGTTTAATCTTGATTTTGAGTATTTCCACATGATTTTGATCTAGTATAACATGTTTTTGTATATATAGATGATACTTTATGCATATGCTTGCGTTGGCAACCCTAGATTTTTCATCGTTTGATAGTAATATTAAAAATTATTATATTTGCTAAAATTGCAGTAAAAAAATGGACTTTAATCCTGGACCTGAAGATCCTTCTGTATCGTATGACCTTGCAAATCACATAAGTACATCAATCTGAAATAAACAAGTAAGCTATTGAGTTTATGATTATTTGTTGAATTTCCAATCAATAATATTGTATTTAGTTGAAATATTTTTTGTTATTTCATAGGATAGAGATACATTTACTACGGTGGAGGTAACAAATGGACTTGAACAATGAAATTTGCATAAAATCAAAAAGTTTTATTGCGTGCAATGGGGTATGGAATATTCACGTATAGTGACACGTTCGTTCAGCATGACCGATCGTTAATGCGTACACTTGTTGAATTGTGAAGTCTTGGAGTGATGACAATAACCCTAAAACATGTCGGGTTCATTTTAGGATTACCTGTGTGACTGGAAGACTGGTTTGATTTGATTACTTTGACGTCCAACTTAAGAGATATGCCACATACTTTCTGCCATATATATTACGAAAAAAACCGCCAGGGCTTAATGCTCTTGCCATAGTCTCAAAAAATGGCCTTTCGATTGGTTCTAGCAGGACCTTAATCACGAAAACGACCAAAGAACAAAAGTTTGGTTCAGTTTTCAAATTCCAAAAGTCCAAAAAATGAAAAACAGACTAGCCACACGTGATAATTTGTCTTGGATAAAAAATTCAGGATGTGTGGGTGTCCCACATCGGTTATTCAAAAAAGAATGTGACTTGGACCTAAGTATATAAGCCTTGTCCCACATTGGTTATTTAGAGAAAGTTACTACTCATCTCTAAGTATATATATACATATATATATATATATATATATATATATATATATATATTGTCTTCTATTGTGTTTTAAGTACAAGAGACAAGAGAGAAGAGTCCTTCTTTGAGTAGGAAAAATCTTTCTTTGAGTAGGAAGAGTCTTTCTTTGAAAAGAGAGGAGTCATTTTTTGAGAGGGTTTGTTGAGAGAGACAAAGGTCTGTAATCTCCAGTGATAAACATAGTGAAATCGATGCTACCGCCGTGGAGTAGGCTTTCGCCGAACCACGTAAATCTTGTGTCTCTATTTTTTGTTATTATTTTCGATTATCTTCTTTATTGCTTGGTGCGGAATCTAGTATATTCCTTTAACAAGTAGTATCAGAGCTAAGGTTTATGTTAGATTGAAAACACCTTGAAATGGCGCCAAATAATTTGACGAAATATGATTTGGAGATGTTTGATGGATCGAACAATTTCAGTTCATAGTGGATGAAGATGTGTGCTGTTCAGATTCAGCAAGGGTTGTTGAAAGCATTAAAGGGGAATCAAGGGCTTTTTGAGACAATGTCTGTTGATGAAAAAGAAGACATGTTGGAGAGAGCCCATAGTGCCCTGTTGCTGTGTTTAGCCGACAATGTGTTGCGAAAGGTTTCTCAGGAAACAACTGCGGCTGGATTATGGTTGAAATTAGAGAGCTTACCATGACAAAGTCTTTTACAAATCGTCTGTATTTAAAGCAACGACTGTATACTCTTCGGATGAAAGAAGGTACATCGATCAGTGATCATCTTGATGAATATAATAAGGTAATACTATATCTGCAAAACATTGATATCAAGATAGAAGATGAGGATAAAGCTTTACTTTTACTGTGTTCTTCAACTCCGTCATATAAACATCTTGTTACTACATTATTATAGGAATGACAGTATCTCTATGGAGGAGGTTGAAGTTGTGATAAATTCTCAGGAATTAAGGAAGAAGGTTATAGAAAATAAGGGAGAAGAACAGTGTGATGGTCTGATGGCTCGAGGCCGAAGCATTGACTATGCTGGGTCTAGAAATAAAAGAAGATCAAGCTCTCAGTCAAAGGTCAAAAAATTGAAGTGCTGTCATTGGCACAAAGAATGGCATTATAGAAAGGATTGTCCTGAGCATAAAGAGAAGAAAAAAGATAATTTCAAGACAGCTGATGCTAGAGTAGTAGAAGATAATTCTGATGGCAGAGATGTTCTCCCAGTTACTATCAATTCCTCAGATATAGGGTGGATTCCTCCTATCATATGTGTCCCAGTAAGGATTGGTTTGCCACTTATCGCTCATTAGATGGTGGTAAAGTTCTCAAGGAAAATAATGTCGCATGTAAAGTGGTTGGGATATGTTCAATTCATATTAAGATGCATAATGGTATTGTGAGAACTTTGACTGATGTCAGGCACGTTCGAAAGCTGAGGAAAATTTTAATTTCTTTGGGTATGCTTGACTCCAATGGTTGTAGCTATTGGGCTGCAGGTGGAGTTATGAGGATAATGAAGGGTGCTCTTGTTGTGATGAAGTGGTTGAAACAAAATAGTCTCTATTTGTTACAGGGTAGCACAGTTACAGGAGCAGCAGCAGCAGCAACAGTTTCATCTTCTGATATAGATTCTGACACTACCAAGCTTTGGCATATGCGTCTTGGGCATATGAGTGAGAGGGGTATGGATGTGCTAAGCAAACAAGGTTTGCTGGGAAGCAAGAAAATCGGGAAGCTGGATTTTTTAGAGCATTCTGTCTTCGCGAAGTAGTGTGAGGTGAAACTCAGTCGGGCTATTCATTCCACCAAAGCTACGGTGGATTGTGGATTATATCCATTCGGATCTTTGGGCTCCTTCCACGGTCCTTCTAAAGGTGGTCGCAGATATTTGTTGACCTTTATTGATGACTTCTCAAGAAAGGTCTGGATGTACATTCTGAAAAAGAAAAGTGATGTCTTAAAAGCAGTTTAAGATGATGATTGAAAAACAGACAGGCAAAGAAATTAAATGCTTGAGGACTGATAATGCCATGTAATTCTGCTTGGATGAATTTAATAAGTTCTATAAGAATGAAGGCATAGTGAGGCATCGCACTGTTAGAAAAATGCCACAGCATAATGGGATTACATAACGGATGAATAGGACTCTCCTTGAGAGGGCTCGATGTATGCTTTCAAATGCTGGGTTATCGATGGAATTTTTGGCAGAAGCTGTTAACATAGCTGCATATTTGGTAAATAGGTCTCCATCGACTGTAATTAATTGCAAGACTCCTGAAGAAGTTTGGTCTGGTAAGCATGCTAATTATGAAAATTTGAGGATATTTGGTTGTCCTGCTTATGCTCATGTTAATGATATTAAACTTGAGCCGAGAGCGAAGAAGTGTATTTTCTTAAGCTATGCAAGTAGGGTTAAAAGGGTACCGGTTATGGTATCCTGATTTTAAGTCATCCAGGTTCCTAATTAGCAGATATGTGACCTTTGATGAGTCTTCGATGCTTTCAAAAAAATAGGAGTTGATTGATGCAGGGAAAACCATGGTGTCAGGGAGAAGGTGGAGCTAAAGGTTCGAGCTCTAGATTCTTTGCCTATAATTCCTACAGATGAGGATGATGGTTCTCATTCTACCAAGGATAATGAAGAACATCAGGAACAACAGTATATTATTGCCAAAAATAGATTGAGAAGAGAAATTCAACCTCCTCAGAAGTATGGATATGCGAATATGGTTGCTTATGCTCTTAGTGTGGCAGAAGGTATTGATGTTAAAGAGCATGTTACATTTAAAGAGTTCATCAAGAGCATGGAATCAGCGCAGTGGATAGTTTCTATAAGTGAGGAGATAAAATCTCTTTACAAGAAATTAAATGTGGGAATTAGTGAAATCGCCTATAGGCCAGAAGATTGTTGGTTGAAAATGGGTCTACAAGAAGAATGAGGAAATTCTGGGAACAGAATATGCAAGGTATAAAGCACGCTTGGTAGCTAAGGGTTTTACTCAGAGAGAAGGTATTGATTACAATGAAATATTTTCCCCTGTAGTGAGACATACTTTGATAAGAGTGTTGCTTGCTATGGTTGCTTTATATGACTTGGAGTTAGAACAGCTAGATGTCAAGACAGCTTTTCTATACTGTGAGTTAGAAGAGCAGATATTCATGCATCAACCAGAGGGATTCGTGATCCAAGATAAGGAAGATCGTGTTTGCTTGTTGAAGAAATCCTTATATGGATCAAAGCAATCTCCAAGGCAGTAGTAGTATAAGTTGTTCGACACTTTCATGGCAGAGAGAGGTTATACCAGGAGCGCTTATGACAGCTGTGTGTATCATCTGAGGCTCGCGGATGGTTCTTATATATACTTGTTGTTGTATGTTGATGACATGTTGATTGCTGCAAAATCGATGTCAGATGTTAATGGTTTGAAAGAGCAGTTGAAAAGGGAATTTGAGATGAAAGACTTGGGTGCAGCAAAGAGGATATTAGGGATGGAGATTCAGAGGGATAGACCTGTAGGAATTTTGTACTTGTCCCAGAAAAAGTAGCAGCGCTTTGGTATGAAAAACTCTAAACCTGTGACTACTCATTTGGCGGCACACTTCAAGCTTTCAGCAGCTAATTCTCCACAGACCTAAGAGAAGGTGGAGTACATGGCATCTGTCCCATATACTAATGCAATGGGCAGTCTCATGTATGCTATGGTTTGCACGAGACCTGACATTTCTAATGGAGTTAGTGTGGTTAATAGGTACATGGGTAATACTGGGAAAGCTCATTGGCAGGGAGTGGAGTGGATACTTCGATACCTGAGACATAGTGCAAATACTGGTTTGGTTTACCATCGGTGCAGTGATACGATTAGTAGAGTTGTTGGATATGTGGACTCAGACTATGCTGGAGATTTGGATATGAGGAGATCTTTGACAAGTTATGTCTTTACTTTTTTCAGTTGTATGATCAGTTGTAAGGCTACCATATGAACTATTGTTGCCTTGTCTACTACAGAAGCTGAGTACATAGCGGCGATCAAATCAGTGAAGGAAGCCATTTGGTTGAAGGGCTTGGTTGGTGATTTGGGATTGAAGCAGGAGTCTAACACTGTTTACTGTGATAGCCAAAGTGCCATATGTCTGACCAAAAATCAGATGTTCCATGAGCGGACCAAGCACATTGATGTCAGGTTTTATTTTATTCGGGATGTGGTTTCTCAGGGTACTGTTATGGTAGATAATATTTCCGCAGTTGAAAATCTAGCAGACATGATAACAAAACATATTCTAGAGATCAAGTTTAAGCATTGCTTAGATTTGATCAGTATCAGCATTATTTGAGGTGCAGCCCTAAGGGGCAGGTGTGGTAGGAGCATATGATATTTTCAGATTGTTTGTGGCTTGTTTTATCCAAGCCAAGGTGGAGATTTGTGATAATGTGTCTTGGATAAAAAAAACCCAGAATGTGTGGGTGTCCCACATCGGTTATTCAAAGAAGATTGTGACTTGGACTTAAGTATATAAGTCTTGTCCCACATTGGTTATTTAGATAAAGTCACTACTTATCTCTAAGTATATATATGTTGTCTTGTATTGTGTTTTAAGTACAAAAGACAAGAGATAAGAGTTCTTCTTTGAGTAGGGAAAGAGAGAGGAGTCCTTCTTTGAGTATGAATAGTCTTTCTTTGAAGAACCATTCTTTGAGAGGATTTGTTGAGAGAGACAAATGTCTGTAACCTCCAGTGATAAACATAGTAAAATCGCTGTTACCACCGTGGAGTAGGCTTTCGCCAAATCACGTAAATCTTGTGTCTTTATTTTCTATTATTGTTTTCAATTCTCTTCTTTATTTCTTGGTGCGAAATCTAGTATATTCCTTTACAACACCTAACCAAAATCATTGAAAATAAGCCAATAATGTAAAGGAAACTGATCCTGAAGGACTTCACCAAAGGCACTCTATTCTGCTTCGAAAGAGAAGTAAAACACGCGATGCATTTGTCAATTATTTAGCAAAAATTCTGGTTTCTTGGTCGTGATTTTGCTGGAAAGCAGTAGATATTGGTCAAGATAAGAACGAACCAATTAACAGTGTTCCCATCAAAACACCAAAAAAAAATTTGATACCAACCAAATATGCCTTAACAAAAAGAGTTGTATACGTGAATCCATCTAATCCACCAATATATCCTATTTATGTACCCATGCACTTGCTTAATTACAACCCGAAGAGCAATGTCCAAACAACTGATACAATTTCATATCTGCAAACATACCTACAGGGTCGGATGAATCAACAATAATTGTGTTACGGCCCTGTAGGTGCACATCAACGGCTTTCAAAATTAGGAAAAACCAACAATGTCGTGAGGTGCAGAATAACTGTAGGAGAACACGAAGAATCTCAAACAAATGTAAATTCCTGCATTTACTGCTATATTACCTGTGGAAACCTTCCGAAAGAAGTAAGGAAGAGTGTTACGCAGCCATACCTAGTACGCAGTGGCGGTGCTAGTGAGTAGCACCAGTGGGCCCGTGCCAATCGGCTCCTCCAAAATTTTCCTCTCTTAGATATGTTATACTTTACTTACAATGATAAAAGTGCCCACTTAAAATTTCATAAAAAATATTTAAAGGAGAAATGTTTTAGTTATTTTACATGTTAAAGTACTTAAAATTTATAGGGATAGTTCAAAAAATATGTCCTTTTAGTCATTTTAAATACTAGAATCACACATATAACCACAAAAAAGGTTGATGCTAACGAAAGTGAGTTCGTACCTACGTGGAGGTGCCACAAAGGATGCAGTCCGAGTCAGCTGGCAGCTGTACAAAGTAAGAGACAGTGAGAGTGGAGTAAGGGTAGAGAACAAAGCTTCTCAGACAGGTCGTAAGGAGTGGCAGTGCTGTGGAGACAAAGCTGAGACGAATAGGGCCGACAGTTGACAGTCCAAGTCAGGGTCCAATGCTACGGTTCAATGTTATGTCCAAGATTATGTCCGATTGCGTTCTTTTCTAGAATCCAAGACCTCTTGAGTTCTAGAGTGAGAAAGTGATTTTGTGAGAATGAGCCAAAAATCCTTGAATAAACACAGAGTCCACTATTTATAGACAAAGGTATGCCTGTGTCATCAAACGCCACATGTCGTCCCTTGGGATTGACACGTCACCAGGCGTTCCAAAAATATCGTTTCTCCGTTTGACTGCGGGTTCCTAAATTCACGATGCCTGCCCTATATAGCGTCGCTCTACCTGTTTAAGATGATTGAACACACATCATCGGCATGATCAGAGTAAGCCCGTTGCCCTAGCCACCGCTTCAAGCCCTTACTTAATCCCATAAGGGTGTGTCAAGAGATACAGAGAGAACCTGACAGCGGTGCGGGTTCCAGGAGGACTAGGTGTGATGCCCTCCAAAGACCTTCTCCTGTCTCAGAGTGACCCGGGGGTCATCGTCCTGAGGGCGCCGATGATCCCCGGTAACGTGCGTGTACGTGGTTGCAGCTCAAACGTGCTTAGCATCATGTAAGTCACCCCAGGCGGTGATAGCTTCTGTGGTAGCGAGCCTATCCCACTGTGAAGGGTCCTTGTGCTGGAGCATTACGAATGGAACCCCTCGGAATGAAGACGGTGAAAGCTTCTATAGCAGCGAGCCTATCCCGCTATGAAGGGTGCTTGTGCCGGAGCACTACGAGCGGAGCCCCTCGGAATGAAGGCGGCGATAGCTTCTATGGTAGCGAGCTTATCCTGCTGCGAAGGGTCCTCGTGCCGGAGCACTACGAACGGAACCCCTCAGAATGCTTCACACTCCGGAGAGTGGTCGAAGCATGTTCCACGTCCATCATGAGGGCGCATGGTGTGGTGAATGAGTATGGTGCCCAAAGCACATAACATGATTATGGGACATGGGCGCGGTGCCAACGGCACGAGATATGATTTTGGCGCATGAACGCGATGCCTACAGCACGAGACATGATTGTGGCGCATGGGCGGGGTGCCTACAGCACGAGACTTGATTGTGGCGCATGGGCGAGATGATTATGGGGCATGGGCACGGTGCCATTAACAGCACGAGAGATGATTGTGGCGCAAGGGCGCGGTGCCAACATCATGAGACATGATTATATCGCATGGGCGAGATGATTGTGGCGCATGGGCACGGTGCCCACAACACGAGACATGATATTGGTGCATGGGCGCGGTGCCAAAGGCACAAGACATGATTGTGCCGCATAGGCGCGGTGCCTACAGTACCAGACATGTTTGTGGCGTACGGGCGCGGTGCCTACGGCACGAGACATGAGTGTGGTGCATGGGCACTGTGCGTATAACACGAGACATTATTGTGGCGCATCGGCGTGGTGCCTACGGCACGAGACATGATTGAGGCGCATGGGCGCGGTGCCTACAGCACGAGACATGATTGTGGCACACGGGCGCGGCGACGATCGTCGTGAGACAATTCCTGGTGCCGGGAGCACATGCCATGGACGTGGCACATGGGCGCAGCGATAACCGTCGTGGGTCAATACCTGGTGCCGGGGGTACATGTGATGGAAGTGGTGCATGGGCACAATGACGACTGTCATGGAGACGGCGCACAGGCGCTCATCGTGTGTCCTGGAGGCGAGGCGTGAACCGAGTGTGCATGTTGTACAATAATAACGAATGCGATCCCCAGCAATGACAAAGTTGGGAGTGGGGGTACGCGGCCACTGGCGAAGGGTCCCTTGACAGTGGCGGGCGACTTCGAGCGGTGGACATCGCGGAGGTGTGAGCGGGTTCGGTCGGCGGAAGTCACGGAGGCGGCGCGTGGCCGCGGGCGATGAACGTCACGAATATGGTGAGCCTTTGAAGAGAACGATGGTAAAAAAAAAGGGAGGCCGAAGGCCAACGCTTGGGGAAGGCTGAGGCTTAACCTCGGGGGAAGGCCAAGGCTAACCCATTTGGGGAGGCCGAGGTCGACCTCTTGGGGGGCCGAGGCTGACCCTTGGGGGAGGCCCAAGGCCAGTCCCCCTCGGATGTACACTAAGGCACGCCAACAGTTGATGTTTTGGTGAAAGAAAAGGAGTTGGGTAGTCAAGGCGTGACAAGCGCATTACCGTGTGTCACGCTGACGTAAGAAATAAGGCACCAAAGTTGTGTACGAAGCACATAGTGAAAAATGCACGAAAATGGGCATCGCAAGGAGAGTGGAAAACTTGGGGAAGGCCTAAGGCCAACCCCTGGGGGGAAGGCCAAGGCCAAGGCTGACCCCTTGGGGGAGGCCGAGGCTGAACCCCTTGTCCCCGGGTGCGCCGTCAGTCGATGTTTTTGGGTAGAAAGGACTTGGTTGGTCACGGCGTGACGAGTGTGCTTCCGTGAGTTGTGCCAAAGTAAAAAAATTGGCACTAAAGTAGCGCACGAGGCGTACGAAGCAAAAAATGCGCGTGACTTGGGCGTGCACATTTTGACATGTTCAATGCGTTGAAAAATTGACCATTGACCGTGTCGACATGTCACGCAAAATGGGACCCTAGTGAGCCCTTGGGTGCGACCAGAATAGGTTAGGAACACAAGCCCCCTCCGTGTGGTGTGCACAGAGGAGCAACCCGAGCGGGCGCCACACGTATAAACGTCATTGCATGAAAATAACACGTCGTGGTAGGAATTTTGTTAGCGGACGCGATCGTAGAGAGAAATTTGAAAACTGGAAATATTAATTTTTTTTATGAGAAAAATTGGTAGCGAAAAGAAAAAGGTAACGGCGATAGCGAAAAAGAAAAAAGAGCACGGCGAAAAGCGAGACATGCGTTTCCGTTAGCGCTAGCGTAAAAAGGAGAATTTCGCGCGAAAATGAAAATTGTATCGGAAAATGAGATTGCGCGAAACTTTTAGTAGCGGCAAAATTAATTATGTAATAGCTTGTACAGTCGTTCCCGGCAACGGTAGCACAAAAAGAAGAATGTTAGCGCAAAATGGGGAACGTGTTTAAAGAAAGAGTTGTTGGGGAATTTTTGAGGGGGAAGTTTGGAATTTGAATTTTGAATGAGTGGTGGTAGATAGGAGTCTTTCACCAAGTCTTTCAAGACTTTGGGAAAGAGAAGCCTTAGAGAAAAAAAGAAAGAGAAGAGAGAAAAGAAAGGAGAGAAAGAAGGGGAAGATTGAAGACCCATCCATGAGATTGAGGACTTCATAAGAAGCCAAGAGAATGCAACAAGGTAAGAGAGGAGATGGAGCGAGTGGCACCGGTCCGACAGAGGATTGGATGAGGCCTGGGACACTGTTGACTGGAGTAGTGATAGTGGAGTATGCGAGGTGGTAGGAGTGAGTGAGGATTACATGGTCCGAGTGGTTATCGCAGGCGCCGCCCGACATGCAGAAGTTCGACGTCTTTTCTGGTGGTGGAGGGTTGGGGTTGATATCAGCACAGGTCGCGGGGCAGTCCGACATGTGTGTATTGCTTTCTGGTGTCTCGGGTGTTGGTGCAGAGAGAGGTGCAGGGGGTGATGCCGGATCGAGGGGTGATGTAGAAAAGGGTGCTGTCACAAGTGAGCCGGCACCAGTCCATGTGCCGAGGGTGCTAGGTGCTGGCAAGGGTCCCCTTTCGACATGGAGAGTGAGGATGATGACGAGTACACATCAGACAGGCGCGGGTCGTTCGGCAGCTGGCGGACTCAGGTTGAAGAGGCCACAAGAGGTATTGGAGGAGTCTGACTCTGAGGTTAGTATTACTCTTTGCTTTCTTTGTACATTTGTCGATTATCGTATTAGTTGTGTTCTAAGATCCTTCTCTTCTTCTTTTTTTTTTTGCTTGGCAGGGGTTCGATGACGTTGATGATGATGCTAAGGTAGGCTCAGACGACACGGCGGAGGACACCGAGGCAGTCACTGACGAGGTCGAGGGGATGAATACTGAAGCGGCTGACGAGGGCGAGGAAATGGATGCTGAGGCGGACTATGAGGTTGAGCCTATGGATAGTGAGGTCATCAATGAGGTCGAGGCTGCGGAACATGCAGTAGTGTAATACCCCGAACCTTGGTATTTCTTGCCGGTTATTTTAAATCTTTAGCTACAATTTTAGAATCATAAGAAAAATTTAACGGTAACAGATATTATTGATATTGATTAATGTCGTTGGCAAGGATTAGCGTTAACTGATATTTTTCTAGAAACCTTTAGCGACAATTTTATACATATAGTTAGCGTTGATATTTTATTAGCAACCTTATTTACGAATCAGTGTCGCGGGGTTAAGTAATAACCCATTAAATTCTTTTAATACGTCACCTTTCATAAATAACTATTTTGGATATTTTTGTAACCATGAAAGTACCGGGTAGAATTTAAATGGCTGGCGAATTGGTAGGGAGATTTATTGTAATTATACAACTTAGGGTTGATATATATTTGCATATTCTTCATGTCAGCCGACCCTAATACCCTCTTCAGTATTGCGGCGACAAGGGTTACCGAAAGAGAGAGAGATTTGAAGAATGATCGAAGAATTTCCGGCGAGATTCCGGTAAGCTTCTAGCCTTTCCACTCTGTATTACTTGCGGGGTTCATAAGATTTTAATCAGGGAAGTGAAATGATGGAAAACCCAACAACTCACAGCCATGGTGGCAGTGACTATTCATCTCACAGGCATGTTTAAAGGATTGGGGAGGAAACCATGAAAAGTTAGGTTTACGTGAGTTGTGGGTGCGTTAGAGTGAGCCGTGTATATGTGCGTTAATGGGTACCGTGTGTACGGGAGTGTTTGCTCTGTGGGAACGTCGCGGCAATGGTGTGAGTGCATCATGGGCTGCCGAGAATGGTGTGAGTGCATGGACTGTCGAGACAACTATGTACATGAGTAAACTGTAGGTATAGCAATGGTGTGGGTGGTTGCGAGTATATGTTATGGGTGTTAGAGTTTGGTGTGTTATGTGTATATACATACGAGCGTGGATTGCACCTTCACTAAGTTAGACGAAATAACCAGCCATCTACGCATCATCAGGTTGGTGAAAGAAACTCCGACAACGACGGGGGTGTTTGGATTTGAAGGCTGCTTTGATCAGTTTTGGTATTCACAGTTTAGCGACAACAATAAGGTATTAAACTTTGATGTGGTTTGGGTCCATAATGTGGTTCATGTTTGTTACTTATATGGTGCCAGCAGCTTGGTGTTTATTGAAGGAGAAAGAGATTAGACTCCTCAATATGCAAGAGAAGGATGATGAATGATTGGTGTTACTGTCTATGGTGAGAATGAATTTCTATGCAAACCATTAGCAAACTCTGACTTGAGTGGGGGCAAATAACATTAAAAAAAAAAAATGTGTCTTAGGCTAACCCTCAAAGCCTTTTTTTTTTTTTTGTTTCCAAGTCCCAACATTAATTTTCCCAACCTCTTCAAGGTCCAAGTTGAGGTTTCCGATCTTCATGCTCATCAAGTTGTTCAATTTTTTTTTTCATTATTTGATTTATTGTAAATTCCACATAGCATATCTATAGATAATCTATAGTAAGAATTAAAACAACCAATTTTATTCAATAAGATATTTTAAAGTATACATTGCTAATAACAAAATGAAGGGGCCTTATCGATCACCTTCACTTATTAAACTGGAAGTAAGATAAGTATGAAGTACATAAACATCAAGGATAATAACTATAAATTGAGAAATGTGAATACCATGTCTTTCCTCCATAAGGAAAATTATTAAGGTGATAGAATCTCATTTGATCTTTGGAGCACCAGCTTCACCTTTGAGAAACTTCATCAACCATGTGGCCGAACTTTTTGGGTATCGTTTCAAACCATTTTTGAAATCGACACGCACCAAGCCAAAACGGACAGTATAACCTTGAGACCATTCAAAATTGTCCAAAAGCGACCATGTGAAGTATCCCTTTACGTTGACTTTACCATCCCTGCAAAGATGTTTAGGCATGTCGTTGTACGTTAATGACAGGAGATTTACTCAAATTGGGAAACAAATAATATCCAACTACATGTTAAGTCATTTCAAAAATAGGTCCTCAGCGGACTAATTGTACTATGCTACGGGATGGTTTTATTAATATTCATTGATCTACTTTAGAAGCTTTGAACTGCAAACTAAATTTTTTTACACAATCTATATTTTCATGGTTATTTCATCGATGATAGTCACATTTATCTTAAAAAGGGTGAACTTCCGTTTCACAGAATAAACTAAATCTTATGGTGAAATATCAATAAGCAACCCCCTTGTGGATATAGTTTATTCTGATTTGGTGACCACATTGATGAACAAAAATTAGAGATTTTTCTAGTAAAAAAAAAAAAAAAAAAAAGTAGACTCTACTGATAGAATTATGCAAGTTATATTTTAAGATCAATTTGTTATTGCATGAGACCTTTTTATTGTGCTTGTATAAGTATCATTTAAAAATAATTTCTACATTTCAATGCATGCCAATAGAAAGTTTTATTAATAGCCATCGATCTACTTTCGAAGCTTTGAACTACAAACTAACTTTTTTTTGCACAATCTATATTTTCATGGTTATTTCATCAATGATAGTCACATTTATCTTTAAATGGGTGAACTTCCGTTTAACAGAATAAACTAAATCTTATGGTGAAATATCAATAAGCAATCCCATTGTGCATATAGTTTATTCTGATTTGGTGACCACATAGATGAAAAAAAATTAGAGATTTATCTAGTACGTAAAGAAAAAGAGAAAAGTAGACTCTACTGATAAAAGTATGCAAGTTATATTTTAAGATCAATTTGCTATTGCATAAGATATTTTTATTGTGCTTGTATAAGTATCTTTTGAAGATAATTTGTACATTTCAATGCATGCCAATAGAAAGTTTTATTAATAGCCATCGATCTACTTTAGAAGCTTTGAACTGCAAACTAAATTTTTTTGCACAATTTATATTTTCATGGTTATTTCATCAATGATAGTCACATTTGTCTTTAATTGGGTGAACTTCCGTTTAACAGAATAAACTAAATCTTATGGTGAAATATCAATAAGCAATATCCTTGTGCATATAGTTTATTATGATTTGGTGACCATATAGAACAAGAATTAGAGATTTATCTAGTACATAAAGAAAAAGAAAAAAGTAGACTCTACTGATAAAAGTATGCAAGTTATATTTTAAGATCAATTTGTTATTGAATAAGACATTTTTACTGTGCTTGTATAAGTATCTTTTGAATATAATTTGTGCATTTCAATGCATGCCAACATCATGACTAATTAAATAATAACGATGTGCCACTTTTAGAAGCATATATTTACCGGTAGGAGTATATAAAGCAAAAGAGTTAGATGAATATGTTATTGCATGAGGCAATTATATAAGGTTTAAAACGTTTAACCAACATCACCTGATATGATAGTTAAAAGCCTCGTAGTAAGTAAATTTGTTGATCAAAATTTAACCAAGAATTCACATGCTTACTAAGTTGAATTGATCTTCAAATATCATATGGTTTTCAATCTAATTTGGAGACTAACTTAATTACAACATAGGTAGCACTTCTTTAGATTTTATATGCAATTATATCTTTTAGAGTTCTAGTTTTTTCTTTTCATATATTAGAGTGTCATTAGGAATATAAAAGTTAAAATAAAATCATAATAGGTGTGTATATCACTAAATTAGAATTTAGAATACGTAAGAAATAATAAAAAAATGAAAACACATTGGAATAAGATATGTTAAAAAAATATCCAACCAAAAATAAATTGAATTGAACTCATAATTTATCCATTATATTATGTAAATACCATTGCATATGTTAAAATTGTTGGAGCTCCTATTTTTACACTGCACATGTTTGTGCACACCTTGTTTTGTGGCTAAAGAATAACGTGATAAAATTTGGTGTAAAAATACACTTTCTCTACATTTGCTTTCAAATATCATATATTATCATACTATGATGTTTTTGGTTTTATTTCTATTTTATCTTTTCTACTTGTATCATATAGAATTAGCATACTATGATGTTTCTGCATTTAACCAACGTGCGACTAAATGGGATTGCGCGATTGATAATCTCTGAATGTACCGAGGTTATCAATCTAGTTGAAAGCAGCCTTAACCATAATATAGCTAATTTACTTTTGTTTCAGACCTTATTACTTGACCAAAAGGTAAATAAATTTTTGCTATTCTACTTTTTGACAAGAAAGACGATGCATAAAAATAATTTTACCAAGGTTTATTTTTAAATGTTATAAGGATTTAACTCTACGCGATATTTTAGTAAAAATATAAAATTTTAATCTTCTATTCAAACTCTCATATGTGTTTTTATTTTATTTTATTTAAGTATATTGATTTTTTCATGTTATCTAGGTTAGTATGTTGGATTGCCCGTGTATAAAAATGTTAACAAATAATAAACTTAAGGACCTTATAAAAGAAATAATTTGTATATTATTCATATAACATAAGGTTATCAAACATAAATAGAATCCTCCTATTAAATCTCTTAAGTTAGTTTTGTTCAGAAATAATTATTTCATGTTAGATAGTTTCTCTTGATATATAATAGTTTAAATAAAATCCTAATAGTTATTTATTTTTGAATTGCATAAACCTTACTAATTTAGATATTTACTATTCTTGCAAATTTAATTAATTGTTAAGTTGAGGACCCCAACCAAAATTATTTTTGAAAATCTTTAAGGATAGTAATATGTTTAGTATATAGTTTTATTAATCCTATATTACATTGAATATATAGTACAATAATATGTCGCGTGAAGAAGCTATCATTATGGTTCCCAATTCGGTTATTCTACATTATAACACACCCAAGTCAAACTCGTCATCTAATAAAATATATAGCTAAAAAATGTAATAATACATACCACGTAACAAGAAATAAAAAACCGATTAATATCTTATAAAAATTATACCTATTTTGCTCAAACTATTATTGTTGGTAAGAAAAGTTTCGCCGATAGAAACTTTGTTTCGAGCTATAAAGATAAAATAAGTGTCAAATTCAATCACGAGTTAGATAAAATATAAAAATTTTGGTTGCTCTAGCTTCTCTCAGCTTCAAGTAGTCTATCGAGGCTATATGGCTATTATGTACGTGGCCTATCAATAAGTCTCTCAGCTAGAAAAGTTAGGTTAAGACTTCTATATGCTTGGCATCACAAATATCATTGTCCTTTCTTATCTTAGTCACGGATCATTATTTCAAGGAATCACTAACTTATCAAGATACAAACATGATATACATGAAAACATCTTATCATCTAGTAAACTATTAAAATTGAAGGCTTGATTTGATTGCCCAGCAATTCTAATGTAGGGTATGTGTACGTATAGTTGCTTTAATTCCTTTAAACTCTAAATTTAAAGGACAAATAATAGATTGCAATATTGCAGCGCCGTCCTTAGACATTTGCTTTCTTTAAGCTTTTATTTTCATCTTCAAGTAGCATTCAAATAATTTTTTCTTAGCCTTTAGAATAAGTGAATAGTTTGCTGGTAACATATAACTATAACTAGCAATACAAGTATAATTGTGATTAAAAAACACAATGGTGCAACTCACCTACCTGTTTTAAATATTAAAAGCTTATATGTATTTAAAGTTTACGTTTCAGGTTTTGATAGTTTTGAAGGTGATAATAACCATAGATGAGTCCCCATAGGTTATTGTAGTTATTAACTAAAAACTTAAAGGGATTAGAATTGCATTTCACCTTTAATATGACTTATAGGCAACAAGTTATTGACTTTGCCAAAATAAATTTAAACATAATGAGTGAATGACCAAAAATGATATCGAATATTTCTACGCCGTAAATTGCATGATTTGAGAACGTTTAGTCAATTAAAGATGATGCGTCTTTGTTTTGGAGTGTTTTTGAGGTGTTAAAGGTCAATACTAAGACCTAATATGTAGGTGCATTGATAAAGTAGAGGTCAGAAGGTTTCGGTTTGCGTTCCACATCATGGATCTATATTATGTCACAAAGCTATAGTTTTACACCCAATAAATGCCTCAAGTGGTACTTCTCATGGATACTTATTTGATTACAACATAACGTAAGTTTTATATACAAAATTTTGTCAAGTTATACCTGTTAACCACAATGAGCTTGTAAAGTACAGCAAATATCTTTACATTAAGCTAATACCAGAAGCTGGAGGTCAATTCAATAATTATTATTGCATTCACACAACAATCACCACTCATAGTTATAATTGATTCTATTATACGTAAAATTAAGTCCTAAAGCTTATAGTTATTAGTCTAAGATTTACTAGTTGATCTAGCTATTTATGTCAATGTATTAATTAATAACACAACTATGGTTGTGCCCACTTGATTACGAGATTCAAGTAATATGCACTCGAGTATAGAAGAACCTCAAGGTCTTGAAAGGAGCTCTCAAAGAAGAGAATGAATAAAGTCCTCATGACTCCATCACACACACGCACACAGATATATATATATAGCCACCCATCCATTGCGGATGGAAGGGCCAGATTTTTTTTTTTTTTTTTTAAGTAAACTTCGTCGTCGTCACATGATGTAGCAGACTGTGAAATTTACAATTCCGCCCCCCTATTTGCCTGTGAATCCCACTGATCATTAAATACCGTTGAAGAAATTTTGATGAAAATCATCGTCTGTTAGATAATGTAGCGAACAATAGTTTTTTTTTTTAAGTTAGATCTGATAAGTCCTTCCGCTATGGATGGACGTCCAGATTGCACTTGCGACTTATATAAGTTACCAAAGCGAGCAACGGATCAACTGGTGGTTGAATTTGTGGCCAGCGCTCTTTAACATTTGGATGTTGCCGGCCAGCATGATCACACTTTATTCCATTTGCCACTGGTATAATATATACGCCTAAGTCTGCCTATGAAGTCTATCAGACTTTGCTGATTAGTCATTGTTAATAAAGTGATACTTCATTTAGTTACCGGTGGCAAGAAAATTATACTTGAATGTGGTAGCTGTCGACATTGGAGTGGCAAGCTGAGGAATCCTCAACGTGCATGTTTGGGGTGACTAATATCACTTTTCAAAATACATAAATTTACGGATAGCTTACTTGATCGCCTTAGAAAGGTACTGCAGATGGGCTTGGTGATACTCTATCCTTCTCTTGTCGAAACGGGATTCTGAAACTGGTAATCCGGTATCAACCTCATCGAAACCTGCAATGTTTCATCATATCAAAAAAATGTAAACGATGCACAACGTGCAAGACGTAAATCTTTGATACATTTTACAGTAGAGAAAGCGGGCTAGAGTGTAAGTTAATTACCGTTTTCTGTGACATAGAGAACAAGATTGCCATACTTTGCCTTTATGTATTCTAAAAGTTTTTGAATCCCAACAGGGTATGAATAGAACCAGGCACCCTATAGCATAAACATCATGAAATCATTACGAGTTTCCAACGCCGATTATGTATAGATTTTGAAATGCATTAATCATTTACCTTTGGACCAATGTCTACCCCGTCCCTCTGGTCTACAAATATTAGGAGTACAAAACATCAGAATCATGCGAAAAATTGAATTCATGCATGGTAGATGTTCTATAGATGGATATGATTCAAATGAATTAGCCAAGTGTTTGGAAATACTTACGTGTAGTCACAATTCCTGGGTCGGTCATGTAACTTAGTTTTGTCTTTCTTCCAACTGGAGGAGGAGGAGCATCAGTTGCATATTCCCGTGTAGTAATTTATTCCAATAAAATCAAAGGAACCTTTCACCAAATTCATCTCCGCAGTTGAAAATCGAGGAAGTCGGTTGCCAACTCGGTTAGTCATCGTCGGGGGATATTCACCATTCGTCAACGGACCCATAAACCTAGGATGATGTATTGGTATTAGTATTGAGCTGTATTCATTGGTAACCTCCAAACTACGTGTAGAGGTCATAAAATTTAAATAATATTCGCTAAAGATTTGTGACATTTTCATACTTGTAACGCTTTTATGACTTCTAGGCAACTTTTGCTCCCCAAACCACTAAAACAGTTTCATGCTAACATTCCCCATGTATTGAGTTGGATGAAAAAATTGTTGAAATAGTATTTGCTTGTACTTTTCTCAATCTCCAATTAATGCTACAACATTTATCCAATTGCCGGTTGAAGTGGTATAGAGTACATTTATCAAATTTTTTCCCATCCAATATGTCTTGAGATGATTCACAAGTCACTGATGATGCATTTATCTCAATACAATTCTTGAATATGCATGTTAGGTACAAATGATTAAAGCAAATCAAGTATTTGACTTCCAAAATCATGGAAATCAAAAGGTGAGGAAATATCTTGGCTGCAACTCCTTTATAGTGGGAAAAGGCCTTGCGCCTTTGCCAAATATTAGCAAAAGAGTGAACCGATGCTTGAAAGTGGCCCTAAAACTATGCGGAAAAGGGTTATTAACTAAGTTTTTTGTTGCAAAATGCGCGACTCAAGTGGAGATGTAAATCAAAAGCACTTTCATACTTTGTTCAAAAATAAATAAAAACTGCAATACTGAGCATTATCGGTGCTTTTTAGATATTGACAAAGTGGAGATGTAAGATGTCTACAATCACTTTTTAGATATTGACAAAGTGGAGATGTAAGATGTCTACAATCATGGGAATAATGCAGGCATTAATATACTTCAGATGGACCACAAAAAGGAGATTTATATCTTCTCCCCACTCTTCACCGCATACTCTCTGCTTCGTGGCTAAAGACAAAATTAGTGGCACTAAAGCGCATAAAACTGTTACTACTACGGATAGAACCGAAATGCAATTATGATTTACCCCAGAAGAACTGTATACGTGCGCACGCATAGCTGTACCATTTATAGATAAACATGTGTTTCAAATACATAACGCACATGATTTACTCACCAGCCAAGGTTAAAATCGAGGGCTCGCTGGCTAGCGCTTATATCCTTCGAGTTGCCTTCTTTTAGAGGTTCCACCCATGAGGACATAAGGACAATACCTATCTTGCCCTGTTGACTTTCCTGAATAAACCCAATTATATTCTTGTGTTCAGAGGGGGTTATCATAGGCTAGGATATCAAGACATTACCAACGTTCAAGTGGGAACCTGGAAATTTTCTTTATACAATTTCACCGTAACCGCATGAGCTAAAAGTTGGTTGTGTGACACCTTATAGGGCTCTACTCCTGGATCACCATTTTCGGTCACCTCACCATTATGAAATTCCCAAAGTGATTCGTGCCAAACTGAAAGCCGATGGTGATGTAATGGACCCTTTATGTGTTTTGGTGAAGTAACGCCTCGGCCGGGTGCGAGCACACCCGTAACATAACCGAATATACTGAGGCTTGACGGCTCATTGAATGTGACCCAATGCTTCACCCGATCACCAAATTCCCAAAAGCAAAGCTCGGCATAATCACGAAAGTGAGCTCTAAAACATACATTCAAACGTGAAGGTAAATGTAGGAAACAAGTTAGTAATTAATGCTTCACTGACCTCTAAACCACTCGGTCAATGTTTGTTTGAAAATTTTCATAGGGTATGGTGTTTCCAAACAATTAATGAAAACAATGAAGTGTATGGTCTCGTGCATAATATCAGGGAGTTTTTGAAGGTCTGTCTAATTAATGAAAACAACGAACTGCATGATTTCCAAACAATTCAGGCATAAATTCAGATCATCTATAACTAGTGCATAATGAGTCTCATACATAATATCAGGACTCAGAAAACCACCATATTCGTCTTCCAGGGCTTGAGGAACATCCCAGTGGAAAAGAGTCACAAAGGGCTCTATACCTGCTAGAAATACCACCATGGTTGATAAAAAGGAAGCTTAATTCTTCAGAGTAACAAACATATTGATATTTCTGCTATTACCATTGGCGAGGAGCTCATTTATGAGGTCATTATAGTATTTGACTCCTTCCTCGTTCACGCCTCCATTCAGCCTTCCATCTGAAGAGGTAGAATTACCATATATCATATTGTTGTCCTCATTTCTTTACAAAAAAATGAAGAGAATGTGATTTTAGTCTGTCATTTTGCTTCGGCATGAAAATGGCTGCGGACCGTGACACCTTGTCATGTGGTGTAGTGTAAATGTGACCTTAGATGAACTCTTGTCATGCAGGTGTCTCCATGAGTCACAGAGTACGTTAACTGCCAATTTGTGTTTCTATTGATATGCAGAAAAAACGTCATGCACTTACTTGGCAACACTCTGGACCATGAAATTGAGAACCTAAATGCTTTCAGACCTATTTTCTTCAGGATCTGCACATCCTCCTACATTATAACGAACAAAAGGATAGATTTCGTTAGATCATTCCTGCTATCAGTCCCAAAGGTTGTACTATGGCTTCTCCATTAATTGTCATGCATCCTTAATTAGTCAATGCTCCTTTAGGTACTACATTCAATGGTCGCTAAACATGAAGTTTTTATTGTTGAACCTGGTGTCCAACTCAAAAGCGTGCTTAAAAGTAGAAGATAATTGACCAGCTCTCCCGCAAAGCGTGGGAATAAGAGGTGCTCCTCTTGAATAAGAGGTGGTCCCGTTGGATCGAATGGGACGGCAGAGGCCTATCTCTGATACCATATTAAACCTGGTGTATAACCCAAAAGCATGCTTAAAAGTACGAGAAGCCCACCAGGTGTAAGAACCAATCTCAAATCTCATGTGTTGTTGATGTGGGACTTGACATTTACGTCTTAAGACTTTGGGAAGTAGTAGTGAACTCCGTAGTTCCTATTAGAAAGTAAGGAGAATCCGCGTCCATCTTCATTGCAGATTGATCAAGATGAGATGCACAACAT